>JAGFZM010001250.1:11955-27433 GCA_017657215.1 Limnothrissa miodon
TGTGTGCGCGCGTCCATATGCTTGTGTGGGTGAGCATGTGTGTGTGTGTGTGTGTGTGTGTGTGCATATGTGCAAGCATGTGTATGTGTGTGTGTGTGTGTGTGTGCATATGTGCGAGCATGTGTATGTGTATGTGTGTATGTGTGTGTGTGCATATGTGCAAGCATGTGTATGTGTGTGTGTGTGTGTGTGTGTGTGGGTGGGTGTGTGTGTGTGTGTGTGTGACAGAGGACTGTAGTCTCAGGTTCCACCTCCGGAGGAAATTCTCAGGGACGACTGGTGGCCTGATCTCCCCAGTGTGTTCTCCTGATGGGGGGGGGGGCAAGAAACCAGAGCACCACCCCCCGCCCTCAGCAACCACCACCACCCACTCCCCATCACCCCACACACCCACTAAGCCTGCCCTGTCCGCACTACACATCCCTGCTGTCCCGTAAACCACAGACCTGCCATCCACAGACCTGCCATCACTAAAGCCCCGTCCACATACTACTAGTTACTCGCTACTCGCCTACTCGCTGACTCACCACTCGCAGAGACACTTTATAACGGTTTTCGAACGCCCGTGCTCATAGGACGCTTTGTTCATTTAACCTGTCAATAATCTGCATCCCGAATTCTGATTGGTAATTGCTTACTCGCATCGCGCAAAAGTTAAAATATTTTCATCTCGGAATCCGCCCACATCGCATCGCTTGTACTCTCCTCGTCTGTCCAGGCCTTCCATCGCTGAAACACAATGACATTCTATTGATTTTTATCGCTCAGCGAGTAGCGACGTGTGTGGACGGGGCTTAAAGCCTTTGCAGCTCTGCTCATAGAAGCCTTTCCGGAGGAATCACCCAACGGTCTTGTTGTGACATCACATGTTCAGCTGTCATGAACCCGTCGGATCTACACTCACAGAACGCCAACTCCAGCCTCCTATTCCAGGTCTTTCTCTCTCAGCCAGCACACACACACTGCTGTGGCTCTGTTCACTTCTGTTTGGCTGACAAAGACAGAAATGTCCCCCTGCTATTTCTCTCTCTCTTTCTCCATTTCTCCATTTCTCCTGTAGAACCCCCCTGAAAGGATGCTTTTTTTGTGCAAACGTTCCCATTTGCCTCCCTTGAAACACTGGCAACACACAACAACAGAGGGGGGAAAACTCTCTGTCTTTTGGCTAAAAAAAACACACAGCAAACATCCAGCATCCAGCAACTGCCAGGGTATTGTTTTCAAAAGGTATTGTTTTCACCAGCTTGGACTACTAGTTACCATCACAAGGGAAGCGGTAGAGTGTGTGTGTGTGTGTATGTGTGTGTGTGTGTAACGGGGGATAACACCACTGCAGAACAACAAAGAGAACTGTCACTCTTGTTCATTTTTACATTTGACTTTATACATGGAAATGAATGAATGTGTGACTGTGTGTGTGTGTGTGTTATTTTGCTTGCCTATAATTTCCTTGGCTTTATACGTGGAAATTAATGTGTGTGTGTGTGTGTGTGTGTGTGTGTGTGTGTGTGTGTGAGTTGTTGTGCTTGCCTAAAATAAAAATGGCCCTGAGAACCCTGAGAGCCTTTGTACCCTGGGCTTCATTTAGGCCTATCACAAACTAATGAGGTAATGACTATGTATACTTGGTCACACACACACACAAACACACACACACACACAGAGATGATCAACTGTTCAATCAAGCAACCACAAGCCGTCATTAAAACACCATTTTTGCCGACTTCAGCAAGGCCTCAGTCTGTCATCAACTGATCACTTTGGCTTCTCTTTCCTACATGTCTCACACACACACACATTCACACAACACACACATACACACACACAAACAGAAACACCACACCACACACACACATACACACACACACACACACACATTCACACCCCACACACTTACACAGCGTGTGTAATGAGTCCTGCTGTGTGACCTGAATTGACCTTGTGACCCTTTCAGAGCCACTCATCATAGTGGCTCTCTAAATGGGGGCCTGAGTACAGGTTTATGACGGGGAGTGAGCACGGGGGACGGGAGGGTGGTGGTGTCTGTTATAGCAATCCCCATTATGGTAAAGCAGCAGTAAATGCCTTGGAATGGAGCTCTGTTGATACCATTCCATTCCAATCAGCAGTCATGTGACACAGTCTTGCTTTAAATCCAAAAGACCATGGACAATGTGAGGAACTTAAACAGAGGTTCTGATAGACAATAGAAAACAAATTGTACACGTTCTTGTCATTTAGGTTGAGCGATATATGGCTCCTAATTCTGAATTTATTAAAATTATTTTATCATTATTTAGTTAGTTAGTTAGTGTAATTAATGTATGTCAAATGTGCCACAAGTCATGGCATTAGGTTTGCTGTAACACCAGTGCAGCAAGGACAAAAGTTGGTGTATACAAGGAGATGGAAACGTAGGCACATTGTGCCTGTATCTGCAGTGACAGATGCTATGGGTGAAAAAAGAGATGCTATAGTACAAAACAAGTGGTCAATCACACTAAAGCCCCATGTTTTGTGTCTCCAGGGAAGGGCCAGCTGGTAAAGAATACCCACACAAGCGTGTGTGTGTGTGTGTGTGTGTGTGTGTGTGTGTGCAAAGAGAGAGAGAGAGAGAGTGAGTGAGTGCGTGCGTGCGTGTGTGTGTGTGTGCGTATGTGTGTGTGTGTGTGTGTGTGTGTGTGTGTGTGTTATATGCCTGTTCTACGGAATTCTGAGTTCTGATTGAAAAGGTCCACAGGGTGCTTGATTGCAGTGTAGGGTTTGGGAACCTCGGGAATTCTGCACTCTAACACAAAAAAGGGGGCTATGTGTTTGAGTGTGTTTTTGTGTTGCGATGCTGGAGGAAAGGACTTTCTCCTTCTGCCCAGCATGAATAGGACTACTTATTGCATGCGCAGAGGAAAGTCCAATTACAGAGTCTTAACTCGAAACAAAAGTGTTTATGTTGCTCCCGAGCACCGCATTTGGAGATTTGTATCAATTAACTCCTGGCTGAGACGTCCAAAACGGGTAATCGTGGCTGAGCAGGGATATGATTAAACCTGAACGATATGTTCGATTAGAGACGGAAGTAAAGCTATTAAAAAGATGAACGACTGCGTGTCTTCAAGAATGCGTAATTGCTCGACAAGCTTTAGCTAGGCCTACAGCAGACGCAGACCCAGACGTGATGGTTAACCTGGCTACCGGTATAATGTAAAGGGGCGCACTCTCATTTAACACCGCACGTCTGCAGACCTATTAACTGGTCCCTGTTAAACTCACATCTGTTAATTTAACCCCTTCTTAATGCTCCCCTGCGTTGCGGTTATTTCCCATTCACGGCAATTAAAGGTCTCATTATGGGTCTATTCACGGCAGCCAG
This sequence comes from Limnothrissa miodon, assembly GCA_017657215.1. Classification (NCBI taxonomy): domain Eukaryota; kingdom Metazoa; phylum Chordata; class Actinopteri; order Clupeiformes; family Clupeidae; genus Limnothrissa; species Limnothrissa miodon. The sequence goes on from JAGFZM010001250.1 coordinate 15,323, forward strand.
CTTTGCTTAGGATTTTATTACCCATTTCAGCAGGGTTTTGCCGTCGCTGCGGGGATAGACCCAAGAGAAAGAGGCCACGCTCCACATGCTGCAAGACTGTAGCTGAAAAAACTATGGTGGACCAACATGAAGCCATGTAGTTTACTTAAAAATGCAGATACACTGTCTGGTTTAAACTGTCAAGTAGTGTTGAGATTAAAGATTAGAACCATGTTATTAGCACACACTTGGCCAATGCCAGTGATCTGGCTAAAGACGTTTATCATGCTCAGTTTTTCAACAATGTATATATTGTGTGCAATTACAACCAGCAGGTTCATCAGACTGAAGCTGGATATAGAGCTATAAATAGGATATCTTGCATACTACACATTCCTCCCTTGTCAAAAGCACATGAGTGGACCCCATACCTCAACCAGTAACTTCTACTGAGATGGCCTGGGGCACGGAACTTGAACCATTTAACGCCTTTGTTTACGCGTTAAAAGAAGTCGAACTTGGAAACAAATGGCCTACAGGTTACGACACGGCACAGGAACTGTGTGAAATATAAAGTTGGACCAGCCTATCTTTAACTACTCCCATTTGCCCATACAACAAGTGAAAGTATTCAGGATAAAGCGACAGGATATTTAAACATCAACAGCCAACCAGTCCACAATCATATTACTCTCGAAAACCTCCACGGAACACATAAAAGTAACGTTATGTGACAACTGTCTAAAATCATAATGCGAGAGGACAAGCCTTTGGACTGACCTGAAAAGTCTGCAGAACTCTTGGTGAAGTTGGCGAAGACGATCAGACACGTTAATCCCAACACTAGTGTGTAATTTATGGCTGAAAAAGACACATGTGGGAAGAACATCCTTGAAACGGGATGGAAGTCGGGGTTTCCTCTTTCTCTGCGGGTTTGTCGGTGAAAACCCGACCGCTTATAGTTGGCTGCGCACTTGCAGGAGATATCCGTGTGTGCTCGGTCCCATGTCTCGTAGTTATTTAGTCACCGCATCGCTGCTCGCGGTGAGAGCGTGATGAACAACAGCAGCTTCGTGACGTCTGCGAGGCGCACTGAGGTAGAATAGCTGCTGCGCGCTCTACCTGTACGAATGTTTTCCCCACGGTCCCAAAGCCCGGAAAACACCTATCAGCACAACAGCTGCCTACTTAACAGAGGATGTTCGACACTAGACCAGAGTTCACACAATTTTGGGCTGTGTTCTGTGTCTACAGCCCTGGCCTCCCTCCCCCGCACCAACACACACACACACACACACCAATCCCAATAGGGAATAGTCTATAACATATTTTAAGCCTTTTGGAGACATAATCATAATACCCTTGCTAAGATAACAAGGTAGATTGCTTTTAGACAATCCCACATCATTGACTGTGATGAGGGAGGGAAATGTAATTGGATGCTGTCAAATAGACCAATTATTTATTGGAATTCTATATCTTAATAGTTGTGATCATTGCAGGGCAGCTATTTTGGTTTGCTTTGCTGATTTCATAGAATTGTACACAGGCTATCTTATAGCCTACTACAAAAGCACTACAGCACTGCTAATCCTCCTCCTCCTTCTCCTCCTCTCCAGCATCATCCCGTAAACCTACATAATTCCTATTACACATTTTGGCGCAAACAAATTGTGATAGTGAAGATGTAAAATCAAAATCAATATGAACTTTAATTACGTAATTATGGCAGCCACTGGGCCTAACTTCAGGCTACTCAAGCATATTCAAGACCCAGCGAAGGTTGAAACCGGTTGTGTTTTTTAAAGGTCTCATTCCATCGTATTTTCATTAATTTTGTGGTGGTCTCTTGTCTAAAATAATGTAATGAGAGTTGGTTTAGACAAAAATATGCTGTGGTTGTCTTGTTTCAACCTAAGAGCAGAGATAGCTTGAGAGGATTCTTATGAATATTAATGATATGCAAATGTATTGCCTCTGATTGGCTGACAACACTGTGACGCTCCCTCTAGTGGGTCTGTCTGCAGGCAGCCTAACATTGTCTTGAGGGCGGGTTAATTGCATAGCTAATGTTCAAATTGACGTACATTTTTACAGCTTTTCCAATTCGCTCCTTTTTCCCGGCAGTTTTCTATCACAGGCGAATACAGACTACAGGGGTAGGAGAGCATGTTGATGTTGAGCATAGAAGTACAACTTGGGCTGACCTATGTTAATGTAAAAACATCAAGTCTTAAACGGTTTATTTTGGAAGGAGACCTTTAACCTACAATGCCCCAGCTTTAATAAAGGGTTTTTACTTAATTCATCCTTGTGTAGCATGTAGTTAGGACCAGTGGACCACAATTTCATGAAAGACGATTCTCGACTTCAAGAGCACCAAGTAGCCTAATATTGGAATTTACCAGCCTTTGCCAAGAGCACTCAACTTTTTCAATTAGTCTAAAATGAACTTTAATTAATCTGACAGATTTGTACACATTGCATTCCTCCCTGCCACCAACAAACTAGACACAGATCACACGCTCATTCTACTTCATATTAAATCTTTGCGTTCCTCATCACCTCAAAACAGACCCCCTCCACTCCATGCACAGTCTCACTTCCTTTTTCTCATTTATCTGACTTTTAGTGCAACCCCCAGCCCAAGACACAACCCAAGCCTATTTATTCTTCAGATCACCATCACCTTGACCTCCTCCGGTCCCTAACTAGACAATATGCACTTTTTAACAGATACAGTTGTGTACAGGCAATCTCTATATGAACGTGACAATACAATATCCTTGTATTTCCTGTCCTTTCACATTTTATGTATTTATTACTTAGATTTTTAAGAATCTCACCATAATCTTTATTACCAACTTTTTGTGGTGGTAGTTTTAATAATACAAGCATCTAATCTAATCTAATAATTTGTAGTGTAAGCATCCAATCTAATCTAATCGGAGTGTAATCTAATCGCTCTTTATGAAAAAAGCGTCCTCTTGTGACATCAGGTGGACATATTTGGAAGTGTCATTTGGCTACGAATCGCTTTAAATGTGTTTTGACTCTTTGCAGCTTCCGTAGCTAGATTGTCACATGTGACCACATACAGAAGGTTATACATGAAACATGGCGGCGTGCACACGGAGAACTACAGAGGTCCTCTGGCTTGTTAGGACTTTAAGACAAATTCAGCTTCAAAATGAGCGTAAGATTCTTTATATTTGCGAATTTATTGACTATGTGCCAGTGTAATATGTCCTCCTACAAACGTGATCATTTTGCCTAGTTAGCAGTAACGGTTAGACAAACTCACCATGACCATGCCATCATTTTAATTAAGATAACGTTACGCATGCTGTACCTAACGTTATGTTGTTCTTGTTAATGTTAAATTTGTCCTTTACTAGGTTTCATATCTACGTCGCTACCCCATCTCGCGACGGGGGGAGATGGTGGGCGACCCCCTAAATTTACCCCGCCACCTAAACCAGTTTTTGTTGATAAATCTCAATCTGAAGCTTCTTTGCGGAGGTAAGTGATTTTTACGGTTATCACTCAGTTAACTTACTGATTACGTTAACGTTAGCTATTAGCTTTCATTGGGGGGTTGTCATATTTTGGTTTGAAGCTGTTGTATTCAGTTTCTTGACCTTCACGTCTTGTATTCCAGGTTTCTCAGCCCTGAATTCATAGCTCCTCGTTCTCGCACCAGCGGCTTAAAGTTTGTTGTTGAGAGGAAGGATATGATTCGCAGACGTAAAGCACTCAATATCCCTGAATTCTATGTTGGTAAGAATTGAGTTTGCATAAATGCGTTGAATATAATTAAACATATGTTTGCCTCTCCATGAATTCCTTTTCTGTTTTCTCACTCAATCTAACTTCATTTGTAACAGGAAGCATATTGGCAGTGACCATGAAGGACCCACATGCAAGCAGTAAGACCAATCGCTTTGTGGGTATATGCACTCAAAGGTCTGGCAGCGGGCTAGGAGCCACATTCATCCTTCGGAACATTATTGATGGACAAGGTTCTACTGCACTATTCTTTTGTCAAAGAGTTGTTAAGCCTTACTGTTTCTGTTGTGTATTGGATATATATGAACTATGACAATGCTATTTCTATAACTTTCCTGTATTTTACCAGTTTTTACTGGCAGTGTTCAGGTGAGTCTTTGAATATTGCCCTTTTCATTAACACCCTTTCTACAGGTGTGGAGGTCTGCTATGAGCTGTATAGTCCACGTATCCAGTCCATTGAGATTCTGAAGCTTGAGAAGAGGTTGGATGATAACCTCATGTATCTACGCGATGCACTCCCAGAGTACAGCACCTTTGACTTTGACATGAAGCCTTTGTCCCCCAATCCCACAGCAGACGTTCCAATCAATTCAGTAAGTATTTCCCACCTCAAGCTGCATCTTCAGGATTTGCCCAAATGGTGGCGCATCCCTTCAAAGTTGTCACGCTGATGTTTATGTCTGTCCCTGACATCTAGATCAAAGTTCGGATGAAACCAAAGCCATGGTCCAAGCGCTGGGAGAGGCCAAAGTTCAACATCCAGGGCATCCGCTTCGACCTGTGCCTGACCCCCGAGCAGATGGAGCATGCTCAGAAGTGGGCTCGACCCTGGCAGGAGTTTGACATGTTGAGGCACCGTGACACCACCCAGCTGGAAAAAAACATCTACAAGGAGGTGCAGGCAGAGCTCAGCAAGTGATGTGTTGGAGATGGGTGGAGGTGATGGTGGGAATTGGACTGATCAGGTGATCTAAACTGACTGCCCCAGTGGTCTGTCAGTGGGGTCTTCAGGAAAGACTTTGGAAGGGAGGAAGGCAAAAGATGCATCTGGTGTGCATACCAAAGCAGCAGATTGTGATGCCGACATACATTGTGCTTGAAATACTACTCATAAGTCCGTTACTTTCAGTAACCTCTGTGAGGAAGGTTTGAGGATTTTTATGGTTTGTTCTGATTTCCGTATCAAGGTGGGGGTCATGATGCTTCGTTACTTTTATTGGTTGTTGGGTAAACATTGTTTATACCTGTGGTCCTATTCATTAAAAACTGAATAAAAAAAACATATATGATATCACTCTTAAGTCAACTTAGCAGTTTAAAAGGTGAAGTCTACAGTGTTGTACACTTTTTATAACATGAACTGTAGATCTATGTTCTCTTGGGTCATCGAATGAATGAACGAATGAATAAAAGATAGATAAAACAGACATGATTTTAAATACTGTTTTTATTGTTTTTACAAATATTTCCGATCAGATGCACCATCTAAAAAATAGTTATGGACTAGCTAACATTTAGGCTAACCGTAAGCCATATCATCAGTCTTAAAGAAGGTCTGTCTGGATGTTAAGGTTAGGCCTACACTTGCTGTCATACATGCAACGTTAATTAAGACACTGCATTTTTAGCCCTGATGAAGGTTAAACTCAATTTGCTAAACTTAAGCTACATTTAGTTTCCCTACTTTTATCCCTACTCATCTTCATATTCCCACTTCATCCCCAAACACACACACTTCCATCTCCTCCCATGTACATTCTTATCCACGTATGCACACACACACACACACACACTTACCATGAATCTGTTGATCCAATAATTCATTTTTCACATATGGACTCTTGAACTTGAAGACAAGTGGCTTTGTTATTTTCCCCATTGTTGTTTACTTGGGTCAATCAAAATAACAGCGTGGAAGAAACGAAGAGGTAAAGTTGCTGCTGAGAAAAACGTGACAAAACCACTGCCTGATCCAACTTAACAGCAGGCATCAAGAAAGTAAATGGTAAAAGGCAACAATCTGGGGACTGACAATGCTATGGATACGATTTTAGTTTTTCTGTGTCAGCAACCCATACCAGCAAATAAAATAAAAAGTAATAACAGTTTCAATAAAACAACAATAAAACATTCTCAAAATGGATCTCCATGTTAACATTCTTCAGTTTATGATAAAAATACATCCATTGGTGACCTGTCTTCACTCACACTCACATTACTGCCCTGGCATATTGATTCAAGGCAAAGTCATAAATGGACTAAACGATTTTATCAGCATGGTGTGAAGCTTCAAATTTGCACTCTTTAATTTATCCCAGATTGCAAAGATTATTATTGGCAGCTTCTTTTCCTAGAGCTTCCTTTACCTAGAAACATAAAAATGGTTTCAAATGAAAGCTAAGACCCTGGGCTATCATGTCTGTTTGCTTGATTTGAAGTTACTCCTTCTGGCATTGAATGACACAAGCATAACCATAAAAGGGGTCTTAGGTTCTCTGCATTAAGGGGAGGAATATTGTTATAACCTTTGGGAAAACTATTCCTGAAACTCCCCTCTAGCCTCATTCCCATTATAATAAGACCTATCAATTAAACAAAAACACTTACAACACAAGTGATCATTATTTTTGTTTTTATTTTATCTTATTTATTGGCTGTTGTAACTGTTTTGGATATCCTGTGGTATGCACGGTTATGAGTGCATATGTGTTTTTATCTCTGGTGTGATGTTTGTCATGCATTGATGTCTGTAATGTCTCCTCTTCATAACACAAATTACCTTCTACAGACATTAACGTAAATTCTTTTACATTGAATTGCTGAAATTAGGCTTGATAGAGACGTTGAATTTTTGGCAAGCTGAGGTGCAGAATTTGGACAATTATGCCGCAACCTCAAACAGTAGAGGGCAGCATTCTTTAAAGAAGTATCCCTTTGTAAATCTACACTGGCCAAGATAAGCATTCACGCTTTTTACTAGGCCTACAAACCTTGCGAATTTAAAAATAACAACGTTTTCTCAGTCAAAATATGGTAGTCCTCCGCAGTATTTCATAAACCAGTCAGCCAGTGGCAGTGATGGGACATCACTTCTGACATGTTGACCAACACGTATAGGCTCAGCTGAAGTGAAGTGAAGTGAACTGAAGAAAACACCTCTCCGTGTTCCACACACAAAATAAAAATAAGCCTACTTATTAACTACGTCTGAATGGCGGGATAACTCAGCTTCAGGTAGGCTATGTAATTGCCATAAGCTGTGATAAAACTAATATTGACTTAAGGTGTACGTCCTTTCAAGTCAAAAACATATATGGGATTTTGGCCCCTATTGTGACTACAACTTCTGGGAGAGCCACAGAACCCGTAAGTTTGCAACCTAGGGGAAAGTCGGGCATACCTGGCTGCGTTGGTGGGCATCCTGTTTCAACAACCTCTCATTTCTATGCAAGATCTCTTTCTGTATCCCCGCCTCCCTTGCTTATGTGATGACGTCAGCGCTGTCACTTGTGGATAGCCAGGGCGCCGCATTCACTGCAATCTGCTCCAGGTGGTACACTGGCTCGGACTGGGAAGCGCATCGCGGTACCAAGGAGTTGATACTCTCTTGATAAAGGATATTATCCCAACAGTCTGGTTTAACCACCGGCGACATCTGGATTTTTCTGTTTCGTCTAAATGCACGGTAAGATTACGCGACAGAAAAGCAGACTTAACTGACAGCTGCCAGTCTAAGCAAATAAGTGGAATAATTATATTAACGTGTATTTTGACGTTCTGTATGGCACATACGTTAGACCTGTAATTACTTATTTTGGGGAAAACCCCCTTGGTTAGCAATTTAAGACAAACGATTATCGTCGTAAAGGGCACTCTTTGGAACCAAGGGCGAAACGCTTCAACAACAGCAGGACAAAAGTGGTTATTTTAGTAGAATGATGGGGTCAAACCCCAAACCCGTTAGACGGGAAGTTTAGATGCAACTATCCGGATTATCTGGTGGGCTCTTCCACAATGTGTTGAAACGTTAGATCTCCGCCAAGAGCGAGGGTGTTTCTCGTTGCATTGTGCCATACGCTTTGAAATTGTAGATACCGGTAGACGCGTACTCTCCTCGAGGGCCGTTCAGTGATTTTCTTTACGTGTTTCTTCACCGTCACCAAACGTAAAAAGAAGTCGTCACAACCAAGTACAATTTGTCCAGACGTCGTTTGCGCACATGATCTCTATATCTTACAAGCACAAGTCGTCCAAGCTATCCATATTTACCTCGCCACCTAAGCAAACGGTTCAAGGTCTTTACAGAACCAGGACATGCTCGTGTCGTTTTTGGTCTCCCCCGCTGTCTGTGTGTATTTTCTTTCCTTTTCTCGTTAGGGCGCACCTGCGGACTGGTGTGCGTGCACTCACTGCAGCTCTGACATTGCAGCGGAACTGTCAGTCTTAGATGACTTGCTTCCCATTGTATTGCATGAACATACCACCGTAATTTACAGTTTTTCTTAAATGCTTTGAAATGCTTTGATGCAGCCATTATTTCGGAATTTACGTTTTTAAAGCAAAATCACACAGTTTGCAAATAGTTCTAAACATGACAAAACGTTTAAAATATGCAGCAAAAAAAAAAAAAAAAAAATTCAAACACAAAACAGCAGTCATGTTCTCTCAGTCAATCATGATACAGAGGTTGACAAAATGCACAACTTTGAAATCTATTAATGAGATTTAGACATTATAAATTTCATATGCATGCTGATAGTATCATGTGAATAGAAGACATTCAGTTGTTCAAGGCAATAGAGTTAGAGGTGCTTGTGAAAGCAGTAGCAGATGTTTTAAAAAAATATCTAAAAATGTATGAAAGTAATGATAACGGGTAAATACAAACGGAAGTGCTTCATTTGCTGTGATAAGAAATTTAAGATAAAGATCAGTGATTTCATTTTCATTACAAGTCAGCCTAATTATGTTTCTTTAGCCTATAAACAACCTTAGAGCTGTAAATAAGTGTGACACTTGTGTTAGGCTTCCTGATGCTGCAAGTTCATTATTTTGCAATGTGACACATTCCCTTTGAATAAAATTGTCCAGCATAAGCACACGCAGTTAAAGATTGATACAGGGTAGCTGCAATTGGCTGACTTGGTGTGGCCTTATCCAAGGGCTGTTAAAACCAATGATAAGATAAACTGGCTTTTAGTTAGGTCAAGGGAACTATACCATGTTAGCCTGGCTTGCGCGACAAAGCTCATAGGAGCTTAGTCTGGCCATCCAGACTAACGTCTTCTGGGAGGCGGGCTGAACCTGTGTCTATCAGATGCCTCTGTATACTACTTGACGAATCTACAACCAATCAGACCACTCATTCTGATGACGTATGCGTAAGCTTGTTTCTCATTGGTGCCCACAGATTTGGGAAAAATAATTCCTCTAAATCGGCACGATGGCCATACTAACTTGAACGTAGCGTCACAGAAAGTATGGGCGGGCCCAGGCTAATACCATGTGGCACAACCTATGATAGTAGACTCAGTTTGTTATTTGGCTGTCAACCATCTAATGACCTAGACTGAAAACCCTGTTGGGTTTGCCCACTGAGTCGATGGAACTGGCCCAAGGTTTCTTCCTAAACCATAACAAGAGAAAAAATGATTTTGTCTTTGCCCTTGTTGCTCACTGGGGCTCTTTGTTGTGAAGCGCTTTAAATAGGGGCTAAGCAACTTTCTGTTTTTCTCTCTCACGAGCTCCCTCTAAAGACTGCTGTATTGCATTGTATTGCACTACATTCTATTGAAGGCGGACCGCGCTGCTGAACATTGCAAGTGCTGTATCTACCGCTATTGGCCACGGTGGCGCATTCTACACCGTTCGTTTGCTGTGTAATGACTAATTTTAGCATCCTAAACAGTATGAAACGGATTAATTAAATGAAAAATGTTGCATAGTGGGCCTTTAAGACATGTCTTTTGTGTAATATGCTATACTAGTAAAATGTAGTTGAATTGAATTGAAGTAATGGAAATGGGGGATTAACATGAACTCTACAACAACCTTCAGTTAATGTTGATTCCTGTCACCTCGTCAAAGGAGGGGCCTGTGCAAATATTTACCTTTTTGCTACCGACGCTATTAGCTCTTTCTCTGTTGTGTGTATGTTTTAGTATGAAGGTGAGGGAGGGAAAGATCTACCTCTGTCGTCACGGAACAGCCAACCCCCCCCCCCCCCACACACACAACCCCCGCCCCAACCACTGTTTTGACTTGTTCAGCAGTGTCAGGGATGTCAATGTTTGTGCTGTGCTGTTCTTGATGACAAAGTTGATTATTGTAATGTCTGGACAAATGTCACATGTCAACGTGTGTGTGTGTGTGTGTGTGTGTAAGTGTCTAATATTGTATGCCACAGAACTGGACATAGCTTCATGTCAGTGTTCCAACAGAGTCTGCTGTTGCATGTGTTTGCTGGTCCATCACACCATCCCTTTTCTCAGTTAGCTTCCGCTGATGGTGTGTTTGACAGCCATTTCAACTGAGTCAAGATGCATCAAAGGTTATCTGAGAAGCAGCATATACATCCCATTCTTCTATAATAGAGAGAGGAGAGAGAGACGACAGCAATCAGCAGGCTAAACACCATTACATAATACACAATCACATGTAGTGAATATAATACACAACCAGGACTATGTCCTCAGGGGTATAAATTTGAAATTTGATGTATTTCTGTACATTTAAATTGATGCATTTAGCGGATACGTTTATCCAAAGCGACTTACATTTTGTCAGCTATTTCAGGGACAGTCTCCTCTAGAGCAAGTTAGGGTGAAGTGCCATGCTCAGGGGTGACAACAGTGACACCAAGATCTCCTTGGCTGACTTTCACTTTCTGTATAAATCCAGCTTTAGAGTCCTCATGTTTTTGACCAGCAGAGAACTTGTTCTTGAAGGTGTTCCTTTGAAAGTTCTTTGAACCTCTTTGCTGTCTAGTGAACCAGACCGCATGTTGTGAACAAGCCAAGGATGTTGTGTGCTCATTTGAAAGCTTATACCCCCACACTGTTAAAATAACTACCATTTAGTACATTTTATACATTTTTTAGATTCCAAAAATTGATCTATTTTTTTTGGTGAAAATGTTTCAAAGGATCATCTCGTCCAAACCAGATCAGAATTGCTTCTTTATTGGTTATCAGATTTTAAATGAAAAATATCTTTGTAAGAATGGTTTCTGACTGATAAACATTGATGTCATGCACTGGGGAAAAGCCTACGTCAAGCTTTGGAAGCAGATGCAGCCATATTTTATTTTGTGCTATACAAACGAGCTAATATAAAACGAAACTCTATCAACAACCTATCAAGGAACTACATCCCATTGGGATGAGCTATGCCATTACACTGTATTGATTTAGGAGGAAGAAGCTGAAGAAGTGTCCAGAAACTGAGCGGTATGAATAATTACTTAACCCAGATAAGTGCTTCAGAGATGCAGGGTATGAGGAAGTGCACCCTGGGACAGAATGTGATCACTCCCAAACCTTTTTTATTAATGCATATTGAATTTCTTTCAATAATGGAAAAGTCCAGAGAATGGACACAATGGAAAAGAGATGAGGTAACAGAGGAACTAAAGATGATTCCTGTGTATGGTTATGCAATACACTTTTAAATGTAAAAGTTCCATGTTATATTTTAGTAACCTATTCTACTGCTGTTTTAATACTCACAAAGATCTTATTTGTAGCGCCTCATTGTGGAAGCAAAAATCAAAACGTTTTTAAGTTTTTGGTGTGGCTTTGTCAGGTGTCTTCATGGGATGAAGGTTCATTGAACTAAGGGACACAAAACCACTATAAACTCCTCTAACTGACCTTAATTGCCCCACAGGGATAAATAAAGTCTGAATCTGAATGAATCCCTCATCGGACGCAGTCAGTGATCAGTATTGCCTGGCTATTTCTCAGTTTTCGGAATCAGAATCAGTTTTCAGAATCAGTTTCATTGGCCAAGTATGCTTGCATATACAAGTAATTTGACTCCAGTAGGTGTTATGCCCGCTAGACACGCAACAAGGATATTCATCAGTATACATACAACATCCATCAACTCATAGTACATCCATTTTCTGTTCTAGACATCAACCAAACTGAATAGATCTTGTATCTAGTATAGATGCTTGCCACAATTTTGCCAGTATAACCCACCGCGCTGAGCTACGTGGCTTATCCGTTAGTGCAGGTCACAGGCAGAAAAAAAGAAACATTCTTAATGGCCAATTTGCCTTTCCTGAGTGGCAGTTAAGTGTGTGTGTGTGTGTGTGTGTGTGTGTGTGTGTGTGTG
>JAGFZM010001250.1:37369-54869 GCA_017657215.1 Limnothrissa miodon
TCTACATAAGTGTAAGGGATGTATAAATCGGTGAGTGCAGGTGCATTGCTCTCCTTCGTTGTCGATCATTTCTCTCTCTCTCTCTCTCTCTCTCAATGTCTGACTTGCGGGACATTTTTCACACCTGGTTTTCATGGGAGGAGATGGACAGAGGCGTGTAATTTGCCAATGTTTGAAGGAGAGCCTGATATTGAGAAATAATGCAGCCAAGCTAGGGGTGTGTCAATCCTGTGTGTCAGTTTACACTGTAGTATAAAAATGTGTAGTTAATATAATATTCTGTATTGAAACTATATTGGTTGTTTCATATGTCACAAACCTGTGACCAACCCTGTTGAGCTCTCCATTGTCTAATCAAGTCCATGACCGTGTGACCATTTGTTTATTGGCAATCAAAGACCTTCCGCTGTCACCTATGCAATACACATCATGTCAGCCGACAATTAATCACTGTAGCTTCCTGAGACAACATTGTTGATGCTAAGGCAATACACATCGTGAGTGAATGATGCTTAAATACCGTCGTACAATGTGGCTCTGGACGCCAGTACACCGGTAACCACCTGAAGGTGGAAACTCCGTGCTGTGTCCTCCGGACTTTCCCCATAGTCCGTAGTCCGTAATGTTGTTGCAACTAACTAATAAATGTTCTCACCATTGTTCACAGCATCCCAACCGTCTCTGTCTGCGCAGTTTATGTTCATGGAACACAGCAACGTCATTTTTATTTTCCACAACACACATTTCGTCCATGTGTCCCTCTTTTTGTCCCTCCCCTGTCTCATTACTCTCACTGCTGATGTATTAACAGGATTCTCGTTCTCTCCCTTTCGCTCCGCTGCAGATGACTACTAGCTAGCCAGCTGGGCTGTGGAACCCCCCCCCCCCACCTCCACCCCGACCTCCACCTGCAACCATGAATGGTAAGTACACAGTTCCTTCCTCTGTGTGGGTGAGTTTGCAGCGGCTCTGTTTGTGTCTGTGTGTGTGTGTGTGTGTGTGTGTGTGTGAGAGAGAGAGAGAGAGAGAGAAAGTAAGAGTGCATTGAATTGCTGGAAATTATGCCAGTGAACAGATGATGGACAGACAGAAGGCATGTAAGCCATTGGAAATACTGAATGAGGAAGCAGGATTGAAGCAGGTAGAATGAAAGATTTATTCATGGAAGGAGATTTTGTCCATGCATGAAAGAAAGCCTGTGAGAAAGAGTGCAACCGAGGAAGGAAGAGGTTGTGGTCCTATGTGTCAGTGAAACCGTTGTCACTGCATCACTGGATGCAGCTAAATTGTAGCCTGTCACTGCTCAAACCTCCGCTAATAATTTAGACTTATTAGCATAAAGGTTCTGCATATCTGAATTTTACCACTCGTACTATGTTAAAGAATTTTCTTTGAGCTCTCAGGATCACAATCTTTCTGGAAGGTCCTCATTAAGAGAAACTGACCCTCTGCTTTTAACAGTTTTGACAGTTGTAGTTGAGGTTAGCGTAGCATTTAGAGTTGGCTGTTGTGTGCTAACTGGTTCTGAGCATAGCAAGAGTCTTAGCAACTGTTTGCAGATATAGGCTACTAGGCCTATATGTTAGCATAAAGTTAGCATTTAGTTTTCTCTGGTGCCCGTAGTGAAAAGAGGAGTGCTGATGAACGATGAATCTGTCTTGTTCAGTGCTGGGTAATGAAATATTGATTTTTGTAGCAGGGGAGATTGGAGATTGAAAGGCCTGAGAGTTTGATCTTCTGAATGCGCCACTCTTCAATCGTCTGGCCTTTAGGAGGTGAAACCGGGAGGAAGGACTTGTAACATGATTATAAACTTGTCAGTTTGGGGTTCAACACTGTGTTGTGTTCATTGTGTTAGCCTACAGTATGCCAAAAAGATGTGGGCATGTGTGTGTGTGTGTGTGAGAGAGAGAGAGAGAGAGAGAGAGAGAGAGAGAGAGAGAGAGGTGAAGTGAAATAAAGAGATAATGATGTGGGCACATGTGTGTGTGTGTGTGTGTGTGTGTGTGAGAGAGAGAGAGAGAGAGAGAGAGAGAGAGAGAGATAGAAAGAAAGAGAGACAGAGAGAGAGACAGAGAGAGAGAGAGGTGGAGTGAAATAAAGAGATAATGACTGTCCTTGGGGGTATGGATTTTTTCAGTTGGACTGAGAGATGTTTTTTATCATGAGCACATGCTGTGTGTGTGTGTGTGTGTGTGTGTGTGTGTGTGTGTGTGTGTTCGCACCGTAGGGGCATGTAGTGATGTGGTGTGCATGTCTGCCTCTGTCCATTAATCCTCTTTCTCTGATGTTGAGACCGGGTTGCCAGGAAAAATCCAAAATCCCCCCCCCCCCCTCTAACAGTGTCCTGGAGGAACAGACATTATCTGGCGATGAGGCTAAAATGATGGGTTCAGAAGCTTTGGCTGGACTCAGTTTGTCTGGATGTGCTCTGAAGCAGGGGGGTGCGTATGTTTGTATGTGTGTATGTGTGTGTGTGTTTGTGCAAATAAGGAAAGATGTTACAGTATGAAGAGTTTGGTTCCAAAACGCTATAAATCCATTTAGATCAATTTGAGTAAAAATGTGTTTTTTATAGCAAGAAAGTGGTATGATGAAAATCCCTATTTTCTGTTCCAAACTGTCATATAGCATCTGAAGGTTATGATAACATTAAAATTTGAAATTCAGATTTTAATATTTAAAGATTTATTGTAAAAACTGATTTGTTTTTTCTCAAAATGCAATAAATCCATGACACGCTTTTTCACAAAATGCTATAAATCCATGGCATCAATATAAAAAGGCAAAATCAAAGTCAAAGTTCTTGATATAGAATATGTATGTATGTATGTATCTATCAATTTATTTATCTATTTATTTAAAGACTTTAAAAAGCCAGTGGGTGATGTGCATGTTGTGAATTAGCCTAAGCTATTGTCATCAGGCGAATATAAAATATGACTGATTCCACAGCTTAGTTAGGGAGTAACAACGTTCTCCTTCGCAATGGAAAGGGGGCGTTACCGCTGCACCAAACGACACTGATAATGCGAGCAGGCAGCCAGCACTGAATCGTCAATAAAGGCAAATAAGGCTACTTGTTATAACATTAAAGGGTAGAAAACAACAACTCACCCAATACGTTAAATGTCCGTAAAAGGATTGAAAGTTTTTCTGAAGATCTCCTGGTTTCAATGTGTCAGCGTGACAGAAGTTAGAGCTTTTTTTTGGTGAGGCAAGTACGTGACAGAAAGCAATTTCCACCTCCTGAGTCTCACGAAGATGATTGTTTTTTGACTGTTTACGTTTCTTACCCACAGAAGAAACCACCACAGGCTCATTGATTCCATCAAAAGCATTCATGTTGTTTAGGTTCAGTTTATTTCACTAACTACACCGAAAACTTTCTAAAATACCGGCCACACAGGTGGCCGCCATGTTGTTTATGTTACGTGAAATGGTGTGCTGTGATTGGTTGAGTGGGTTTGTGGCGTTTTGCAGAACAGCGGGACTGGCGCTTATAGCTGTTTGGGAAAAAAGGGAGAAACCAGGGCAGTATAACACGGCGGATATGGCGTTTTGCGGAAAATTGTAAAGTGGCTGATCAAAAGCGATCAAATACAGTTCTGATTTTGGCGCTAACTCATTTTTTTTTTAATTGGCGTTTATCGCGTTTTGGAACCAAACTCCTCGTATGTTTCTTTCGGACTTTTTGACAGTTCCTTTAGGGTTTTTGCTACCAGCACAAGTTGTAGTAGTCTGATTCCTTACCAGGGAGAGAAATATTATTTGAGCTGAGTGAAGTGAGTTTACAGATATGATGTTGGTGGTGTCAGACCTCAAGAGGAACCTGCTTTGTTTTTGCTTCAGCTTTTGTATCTCTCGTGAGTTGTTCTTTAGGCCTTTTTAAAATGTCTATGCCTCTGCAGTGCACAAAGGTTTCTTCAATGTTTCACCCAAACTGTGGATTTAAATCAAGATGTTCCTCTGCCTGAGAGTCTGAGGAATACATTTTGGCTGAGAACTGATGTGGGGAATTACAGTTTGCCAGCTTTAGAACAGATGTTATCATTTGACTGTGTCAGAAAGGGAAATTAATTCATCTGTGCAATCTGTTTGAAGTCACTTCCAATCTGAAAACCTGCCTCTTAAACAAGTGTGTTCCAGCCTTGTGTTGAACTGCCAAGGGGTTGGGACTAATCGCTAGGGAAACACCTAAATAGCCTCCATCAAGAGACCCTTTGGTTCCCACGGTGACCCTCCTCGTTGCCATGGTCATGTTGCCTCTGATGTTCTCATTCCGGAACTAGATCCCTCTGTGTGTGTGTATCACAGGATTTTTTGTTTTTCTGTGTCACTGCTTTTGAAAGCAAGAGTACAGACGAACATACTGGCACATGCATTGCAGAAGAATTTCAGCGATCACTTACCGACAAGCCATTAAATTGCCATTACATTTGGACCTCCGTCAAACCTTCAAGTCTATTTCATTTAACCATTTTTATAATTGCTTAATATAGGAGCCATGGAGTCTCACCTCATTTGAAAGCTTTTAGACAGAGTGACAGATAGGACGACATATAGACAGACAGACAGACAGAAACACTTTCTAGAAGAAAATTAAGGTGTCCAGTGTCATACCCATGCTGGCACACAGACATATGACACCCCCACACACACACATATGTACATGACATATGACACCCCCCCCCCCACACACACACATGTACGCTACGAGGCATGACATTTGTATAATGCACTGTATAAATAAAACTGAATTGAATCGAATTGAATAATATGGAAACCCATTAATTCAAGTTTCTCAGTGTGGTTAATGACACTACTGGGTGACACACCACTGGGTGGCCTCAGAGGCATCAATGAACACTGAACTCACCAGAGATTTGCCCAGTTTTTTATCTATGTTCTGTGGGTCAGACTGTGTTATCAGAGGGAACTGTCTGTTATAAGAGAGGAGCCTTGATATGTGTTTTAAATTTTAGAGATTAATCATGATTAAAAAAATTAATCATGATTAATCATTTGACAGCCCTGGTTTTAGGACATTTTTTTCACAAACAAAACTCTGACAGGATCCGGCTGAGTGTTGCCTCCCGTACACTGTAAAATAAAAATACACACTTTTAACTTCAAAAAAAGTTAGTGTCTGGGTTGACTAGCTATTTTCAGGTGACCAAATTTGAAATAATGAATTGTACCCATTCACAACTCATTATTTCTGTGTAGTTGTATAGGGGGGTGTGTGTGTGTGTGTGAGAGAGAGAGAGACAGAGAGAGAGAGAGAGAGATGCAGCAGAGAAAGATGAAAGCTACAAATATCTGAACAAATCTTTGACCATAAAGGTGTTAATTTGTGTGTGTGTGTGTGTGTATGTGTGTGTGTTTCCTGAGCCAGCAGGCCAGAGGAAGCGGCAGAGGAGCTGTTTCATATTCCTCAGCTTAATTAATCAAACTGGCCTCCTTTATACACACTCACACTCACACATCCTGCTGATGCTGCAGGAGTCAGCTGGACTGGTACACACAGACACACACACACACACACACACACAGTGTGTCCTTTATCTTTCTCACTTCCTTTCCTTCCATTACTCTTTTTCTTTTTCTCCTGTCTCAGTCTTACCCTTCTGTCACACTCTTACACACACACACACACACACACACACACACAACCACACACACACACACACACATCACATCACTTCACAGCTGAACAAAACACAGACCAGGTGTGACAGAAAAACCGCCCAATTCACACATGTCCCTTCATCTATGTCTTTACCTCCTCTGCAACATCTCTCTCACTCCTTCCTTTTTTCTGCCTTTCTCTTCTTCCTCCCTCCTTCCTCTCCCCTACCACCCTCTCTGCTTCTGTTGTTAAATTCCCTCTGTCATATAAGCCAGGCACTGCTACATGAACCAGTCACAATATAATGTATGAGTCCTAGTCTTAACCTCCCAAAGTTTTCACCAGGACAGACAGACACAATGATTGGCTGAGTCAAACCAGCTAAGGCCCTGTCTGTGCTATCTAGATATCTTTGTAAACAAATAAATTTTTAAGGCATTTAAATATATAACAACAATAATAATAATAATAATAATAATAACTAAAAAAGCTCTCTATATATTTGATAACATGTAAACAAAAGGCTGAAATAGAAATGAAAATGTATTTATAGAAATATCCTGATAGGTGTAAATAGGATTCAGTCTTAGGGAGCACATTAGGATTCAGTCAGTGACCTCATCCTCACCTCCATCACTGATATAATACTAAATATTGAATGAAGTCAATGAGACTGAGAGCTGCTTTCCCTAAGGCTGTCCATTTGTGCAGATCCTTAGCTATTAGCGCTGTAGCGCTTTGTGTTAGCGTCTCCTCAGAATGCTAATATCCTTGGCTCATGTCACAGTAGGCCTGTGTTTTCTCCTTGCTAAAGGACCTGCAAATAAGAGAATGTGTAGTTCTCTTTCGTTTCGAAGCCGAAACGTACGAATGGATGATGCCTATCATCTCCTACTTTTTCTGAAGTCAATTTTAACCAACCCTTTGAAAAAAGGGCAGTAAGCGCTCTGACGCGCGCAGGCAACTACATAGACAGCCCTGCGTGACGTCAGAAAGTCTATATATTGACTGCGCCTCTTTCACCTCGCCTACTGCGTGTGTTTCTGAGTCGCTTTTCGTTTGCTTCCGCAAATATTTCTAAAACCAACGGCTTTTTTGAAAGCCCACCACAAAAGCTTTTTTCAAAGCTCTCCGAGGGATTCCGTCTTGCTCCAAGTGCTCACGCCGGTCCCTAACTTCTGGTACGCAAGATGGCTACTCGTCGTTGTACCGACTGTGATTGTCCCATGTCTCTCCGACCGCCATGCTGTGTGTTTCATCTGCATGGGGAGTGAGCATGCTATGCTAGCTTTCTCGCAGCCAGATCTCTGCTCGGCTTGCGAACGCCTCTCCCCTGCGGCTATTGCCAACAGAGCGGCATTTTTCGTGGGTTCCACTGGTAGTCCAGGGGCGGCTTCTACCCCCGTTGGCGTCAGTGCTCTCCCCGCCCGCCAGTTTATCGATTTTCCCCCGGCGTCCTCGCACCCGGATGGGCTAATCGGCCGGTCTTCAGTGGCTACTCGGCCATCGGTTAGCTTCTCAGCGGCTAGTCAGCTACCAGCTAGTCAGCTAACCGCAGCCCACCTGGCTAGCCCTGCTAGCTCCATCGACGCTGCCTTTGCCCGCGTGGCTACTTCGCTGCTCCAGGTCGATGATTCTGACGACCCGGTTATCGAGGCTGTGGACGAGGAGGAGCTTGCTTCCTTCCTCTCCGCTAAGGGATGCGCCACCGTGGAAGATTTGCCACCGGTCCAGAAGACCCACGCCACCCAGTTAGCTTCTGAGCTAGCTTCCTTGGCTACACAGGCGGCTAGCAGGCTGGGCCTGCCCCCGCCTCAGCTCTGTCCGGGAGGGCGTTTCGACCCCTTCTCCGGCGCACTGCCCTCACCTGATGCTCTCCTGCTCCCTGCTCACCCCACTGTCGTGGCGGATGCTCAGGCCTCTTGGGAGGCCCCCTTCGCCGCCATTGCCCCTATTCAAGGCCACGCGGCGTTTTACGCGTTGAGGATGCGGTCGCTGGTTGTCTAGCGCCATCTTCTGCCACCACCTGGACATCGGCTCCTGAGCTTCCCTCTAAGCCGTGCCAGCGCACGGAGAAGCTCGTTTCAAAGGCCTTTATTTGTACAGGCCAGGCGATAAGGGCGTTGAATACCGCCTTTCTCCTCTCCTCTCTGTCTGAGGAACTGGTGGCGGATCTCTCAGCGCAGCCGTCGGACCTTACCCTCCATCAGCTGCGCAGAGCTACTGCTCTCACCTCACTGGCCATCAGGGCGGCCATTAAAGCCGACGGGCGCTCCCTTGGCTCTTTGGTCGTCATCGACAGGCACCTCTGGCTGAATCTCTCGTCCATGCCAGAGAAGGAGAAGAGACATCTTATGAACGCTCCCATCTCCGCCGATGCTCTGTTTGGCCAGGCGCTGGAACTCCAGTGCGATCGCTTGGAGAAGACGAAGTCGGCGGCTCAGGCCCTGCAACTCGTGCTTCCTAAGCGTGCCCCGCCTCAACGAGCCACTCCGGCTGCGCCTCAGATGCGTGCTCGCGCGCCTCAACGGACGCAGCAGAAGAAAAAGACGGACGCACCCAAAGCCGCGCCACCGCCGGCTACCGGGTCACAACCTCCTTGGCAGCGCTCTCACTCACTCAACCAGCCAGGAACGGCGCAAGAGGCCACAGCGATCCTGATACGATCGTGTGTGTGCGGCAGAGCATGTCATGCAACCCCTATCCATCGACTGCTATGCCTCTGTGTGCTCCAAAAGGCACGGGTCCCCGCTCTGCAGTCCCCAGCTCGGAGCGTTCCCCCCCGCTTCGGCGGTCCTCTCTGATCTCACCCCCTCAGGGGGCGCTGAGTTTGCCTTGTTCACAAGCAGCCCGCACACACACTCTCGCCCCTCTGGGGCAATGTTTGACAATGAGCCCCGGCCCCGGCCGGAGGACGCTCTCTGTTCTGTCAGCGCTGTCGCGCACTGGGGCACCGATTCAATCTCCACCGCGCATTCAGCTCACGCACGCCGTGCTCTATGCGCCTTGCGTGACGTCACGCCTCGACGGCGCCCAGGTGGCGCCGAGGCCTCTACTAACGTCACGGCCCCCGCGTCCTCTGTCTCACTTGCCTCCGAGCAGTGCCCGTGCAACGCGTCGGAGTCGTTCACGGTCGAGAAGCCCTCCCCAGCCTCTCTCGCCGCTTCTGTCGGCCGATTTATCGCCCAGGTACGGGCAGAGCTGTCTGCTCAGTCTGACACTTCTGCCATCGGGCGGACGGGAAACTTCTCCCCCCTCTTCAAGGACGTCGCTGACGCGCGCTCCAGGTCGGCCACCCCACGGGGCGTCGTGGGTGAAGTGCGCAGCTCACCGACCACGGACATCGCTGACGCGCGCTCCAGGTCGACCGCCCCACGGGGCGTCGCGAGTGATGTGCGCGGCTCACCAACCACGCATGAGCGCCCAGGGGTCTTACACACGGTTGGCTTGCCCTCAGCCCCCATGTTACGTCGGGTCTCTACCCTGGCAGTCGAACGCTCTTCAGCTTCGCAGACAGCCTCAGTCATTGTCCTCGGCTCCCTTAGTGCCACTTGGGGGCAGCATAGCACTTCGTTTGTCCTTGCTGCCTCCTCATTCCGCCTCTCTGCTCAGGCAGAATTGGGCGATGTGCACAACTTCGCGTTGGGTTCTTTCAACAGTGTTGAAAGGCTATCAACTGCAGTTCAGGTGGCCACCCCCGCCCTTCAGAGGTGTCATGGAGTCAGTGCTGCCCCCCTCCAGGGCCCCTGCTCTCAGACAAGAGCTTTGCAATCTCTTGAGAAAGGGCGCTATTCAGCGCGTAGATCCGACGCTCGCGCGCACAGGTCGTTACAATACGTACTTCCTTGTGTCCAAGAAGTCGGCCGCTTTTCGCCCTATTCTAGATCTCAGAGCGCTCAATGCTTCGCTCAAACCTCTCACCTTTCGCATGCTCACGGGGCGTATGGTGGCGGAGTCAGTCCGCCAGGGGGATTACATGGTCACCATAGACCTTCAGGACGCCTATTTCCACATAGGTATAGTCCCGAGGCACAGGCGTTTTCTATGCTTTGCCTTCGAGAGCAGAGCTTACGAGTACACAGCCCTCCCTTTCGGTCTGTCTCTGGCACCTCGGTGCTTCACCAAGTGTGTGGAGGCGGCGATCGCTCCTCTACGCGCTCTGGGTATCAGACTCCTCAATTACTTGGACGACTGGATGCTGCTGGCGGGGTCCAGACAGCTCCTAACGTCACAGGTTCACACTGTTTTGCGTCACCTGCACGATCTGGGCTTCTTAGTAAACCTAAGCAAGTGCATGCTCTCTCCCTCTCAGGAGGTCGAGTTCTTGGGCGTGAGACTGAACTCACGCTCAATGAGAGCGATGCTCACTTCGAAGAGACTACAGGATGTCAGGGCGTGTCTACGCCACTTCAGACTAGGTGCCTGCGTTTCGGCCAGACTGTGTCTCAGACTGACGGGCCTCCTGTGCGCCGCGGGTGGCGCTGTCCCACTCGGCCTTTTACACTTACGCCCGCTGCAGCTCGCCTTAGCGGAACTAGGTGTGTCCTCCAGGTCGAACCCCGCCCGTCGGATCTTAGTATCCAGACGCATGTGGCTAGCCCTTGCGCATTGGCGCAGGCCGTCGTCCTTCACCAGAGGCGGCGCGCTTGGCGCTGTAGCCAGACGCATGACGGTGACCACCGATGCGTCCAAGAGCGGCTGGGGCGCCGTTTGCTGCGGTCTCCCCGCCAGAGGGACATGGGGCGCAGCCTCCAGGAGGCTACACATCAATGTGTTAGAGCTCCTAGCTGTCTTTTGTGCTTTGAAAGAGTTTCTCCCTCTTCTTGGAGGAGACCACATTCTGGTGTGTACGGACAACACCACTGTAGTGGCTTATATCAATCGCCAGGGCGGCACGCGCTCTCCGGACCTGTTTCGCCTGGCGTACAGGCTGCTCACCTGGGCCTCCCGGCACTTCCTGTCGATCAGGGCGTCGCACTGCCCGGTGTGCGCAACACAGGCGCGGACCTCCTCTCCAGGGGTGTTCCGCGTGCAACCGACTGGCGCCTCTGCCCAGCCGTGGTGCACAGCCTCTGGTCCCGCTTCGGGCGGGCACGATTCGATCTTTTAGCCTTGAGCGAGAACGCTCACTGTCCAGCGTGGTTTCCGCTGGAGTGAGATGCGCCGCTAGGGTCGGACGCGCTGACACATCCGTGGCCGCGAGGTCTATTCTACACTTTTCCCCCCCTTCCTCTGATGCGTCAGGTGTTGGCCAGGATCAGAGCAGGGGCTCACAGGGTGATTCTGATCGCCCCCAATTAGCCATCTCAGAGCTGGTTCTCAGATCTGGTCTCCCTGCTGGACGGCCAGCCTTGGACCCTCCCTCTGAGGAGGGATCTCCTATCTCAGGCTCACGGGTCGCTATGGCACCCCAAGCCGGAAGCGTGGAGACTGACGGCTTGGCCCCTGAACAGGCACGTCTCCTAGAGAGCGGCCAGTCAGACGCAGTTATACAGACTGTTCAGGCTGCTAGGGCTATGTCCACCAGGTCGTTGTATACACTAAAGTGGCGCGTGTTCAGCACGTGGTGCAGAGACAGAGGCTGTGATCCTCTAGTCTGCCCTATTGGCGAGGTGCTTGCTTTTCTACAACACCTTTTCTGCGCCCGCTTGCTTGCTGCAAACATTTCATACGTTGTTCAGCTCACCCCACGCTCCACCAGAGACGATTGACTAAATAAAACAGGAAAACTCCCTGCTTCAAGCACCCGCCTTCATTAGGCCCAACACGCAGCCCATAGCGGTAGCGCCCCCTGCTGTTCCCTCCAGCCACCACCCATGCTCTGCTCCTTGGATTCTAGGACAAGTGCTCCTAAAACAATAATAAGCCACAGAACAAATCGCAGACGCCATGCTCATGGGGCCATCGTGGCGAATCTTAGACCTGTCCCAAAAAAAAAATATAGAAGTGAGCAGGACCCCTGACCCTACCTTGGTTTCCCTTGCCCTCCTGAACATCAGATCTCTTTTAAAAAAGACATTTTTAGTTAATGAGCTTATTTGCACACATAAACTGGATTTCCTTCTTTTAACCGAAACTTGGCTGGACCAAGCCACAAATGCTACTATCCTTATTGAGTCTGCCCCCCCTAACTTTAACTTCATGAGTGAATCGCGCATGGAAGGCAAAGGGGGAGGAATAGCAAAAATATTCAGAGACACTTTCCAGTGCAATAAGACATCCCTTTACATCATTTGAGTACTTAAGTGGACTTATAAAGTGCTCTCCTGACATCCTGCTGCTGACTGTTTACAGACCGCCCAAGCTCTCTGTCAAATCATTTTTTAATGAATTTTGTGAACTGCTATCAGCTGTCTGCTTAGACTATGATTGCATTATCATATCTGGAGATTTTAATTTGCACATTGACAACACTGAAAATACAAGCACCAAAGAATTCATGCATCTGTTAGATACTTTTGATCTAACACAACATGTTGAAGGGCCAACTCACTCTCAAGGTCATACACTAGATCTTGTTATAACTAAAGGTCTTCATGCCTCCACCACTGTAGTGGATCTGGCACTATCTGATCATTATTGCATTTTCTTTGAAGTCAAATTATCCCCTAATCTATGCACCAGATCCATGGCTACTGAAAGGAGGACTATAAATGAATGAAATGAACAGTTAAACACCTCAAAAGAGAGTGTAGGAAGGCAGAAAGAAAATGGCGCAAAACCAACCTCCATATCCACTATCAAGTATATAAAGGAACGTTAAAAAACTATAATCTTGAAATCTGTAAGGCAAGGCAATCATTTTTCTCTGAAATTATAAACAGGAATTTGAACAATGCTAGTGTGCTCTTCTCCACAGTTGAAAAGTTAACAAACCCCAAATCACAAATAGCACCTGAGTTTCTCACAACTGACAAATGCAACGAGTTTGCATCCTTTTTTAGAAGTAAGATTAATATCATCAGAATAAATATTACAACACAGTTGCAGACAGCCCAACAACCAGAGCCTATATCACCAAAGAGTATATCATGCTGTATGTCAACATTCAACTCCATTGATTACGATGTACTGGTGAAAACCGTCCAAGACCTCAGTTCTTCCACATGTGAAATGGACATTTTGCCAACCAGCTTCTTGGAATCTGTCCTCCACCTTGTAGCACCAGATCTGCTCCAGATTATAAATGCTTCTTTGGAGAATGGCATTTTCCCCAAGTTACTAAAACTAGCAGTAGTAAAACCACTACTGAAAAAGAATACCCTGGATCACTCAGCTCTTAACAACTATAGGCCAATATCCAATCTGCTATTTGTTGGGAAGATCATTGAAAAGATAGTTTTCAATCAACTAACTGTGTTTTTGTCCTCAAAAAATTGTCTTGATATATTTCAGTCTGGCTTTAGAGCCTATCACAGTACTGAGACTGCCCTCATTAAGGTTGTGAATGTCATCCGTCTAAATACTGATGTAGGACAAACATCTGTTCTGGTGCTACTGGATCTCAGTGCTGCCTTCGACACTGTTGATCATGGCATACTACTACACCGGCTGGAACACTGGGTTGGTTTTACTGGTATAGTGATTAAGTGGCTAAAATCCTACTTAGAAGATAGAAGCTTCCTTGTTGCCATGGGCACCCATGCTTCCACACCAATGCCCCTGACCTGTGGAGTCCCCCAGGGGTCTATACTTGGACCTTTACTATTCAACCTATATATGCTCCCACTTGGTCAGATTATCACTAACTACTCAATTTCTTACCATAGCTATGCTGATGACACCCAAATCTACATTTCATTGTCCCCTGATGACTATACCCCCCTTGAAGGTCTCTATCAGTGTATTGAACAGATAAATGACTGGATGTCCTTTAATTTTCTACAGCTAAACAAAGACAAGACTGAGGTGATTATATTTGGAAAAAAGAAGAAAAGATCAAAGGTGGCCACTGCGCTCAACGCAAAGGGGTTCACAGCCAAAGAGACCGTTAAAAACCTTGGAGTCATCATTGATAGTGACCTTAACTTCAGCAGTCATATCAAATCAATCACTAAATCAGCATACTATCATTTAAAAAACATCTCTAAGCTGAGAGACCTAATGTCAAGTAAGGACCTTGAAAAACGTATTCATGCTTTTATCTCTAGCAGAGTTGACTACTGCAATGGCCTGTTAACAGGCCTACCCAAAAAGACGATTAAGCCCCTTCAACTCATTCAAAATGCAGCTGCTAGGGTCCTTACAAGAACAAAAAGAACTGACCATATTACTCCAATTTTAAAATCCCTGCACTGGCTTCCTGTGAGTTTTAGAATTGATTTTAAAGCACTGTTACTTTTATTTAAATCTATGAATGGCAAAGGCCCTGTTTATATTTTAGACATGTGTCAGAAATGTACTCCACTGAGGTCTCTAAGATCTGTGGAAAAGAATCTGTTGATCAGACCCACTGTCAGAACAAAAATTGGTGAAGCAGCTTTTTCTTATTATGCTGTGCAGCTATGGAACCAACTTCCAGAAAATATAAAAAATGCACCTACCGTTGACAGTTTTAAATCAAGACTTAAGACCAAATTATTTTCTGATGCTTATTCCTAATGCCACCTGATTTTAATTATTTATCTGTTTTGGTTTTATGATTAATTTTCTCTTAATGTTCATTTTATGTTCATTTTTACCTGATCGTAATTATTTATCTATTGTGGTTTTATTATTAACTTTCTTTTAATGTTCATTTTTTACAAATATTTTAATTATTTGCATTTAATATTTATTTATTTTCTGTTAATGTTCATTTTACTATTTATTTTCTTAAATGATAATTTTACTTCATATATTTTATATTTCCTCTCCTCTTTTTTTCATCTATTTTGTTCATCTTTTTATTATCAATTTTCTTTTAAATTCTCTTTTAAATTTTTTCATCTATTTTATTCATCTTTTTATTATCAATTTTCTTTTAAATTCTCATTAATGTTCATTTTATTATTTATTTTCTTTAATGATCATTTTACTTCATATATTTTATATTTCCTCTCCTTTTTTTTTCATCTATTTTATTCATCTTTGTATTATCAATTTTCTTTTAAATTCTCATTTTTAACACACACGTTTGTTGCCTTGTATTGTATTTTGTTTTGGTCTCTGTACAGCACATTGAGTTGCCACTGTGTATGAAATGCGCTTTATAAATAAAACTGCCTTGCCTTGCCTTGCCTACCTGTTTGATCAGGGTCATACACCCTCTACTCTGAAGGTGTACCTCGCAGCTATTTCAGCATGCCATGTTGGCTATGCTGGCGTTTCCCCAGGCGCTCACCCCCTTGCGTCGCGCTTCATGAAGGGCGTCAGGCGGCTTTGCCCCTCTTCCACACGTTCGGTCCCTACTTGGGACCTGGCCACTGTCCTACGCGGACTGGCTCTTACGCCCTTTGACCCTCTGTCGAGTGCCAGTCTAAAGATGCTTTCCCTTAAGACTGCGCTTCTGCTCGCTCTGGTCTCGGTGGAGTGCGTTAGCGATCTGACTGCTCTATCAGTCAGTCCTGACTGCCTTGAATTCACGCAAGATGACACGCGGGTAACGCTGCAACCAAATCCCTTTTCTCGCCCTAAAGTGCTGTCTACTGACCCTTGTTCGAGGGTCATTGAGCTCTCAGCCCTTCCTGAGACGGGAGGTTCTGTGCCCGTCACTCTGTGCCCGGTCAGAGCGTTTCGTGCCTATTTGACGCGTACGCAGAGCATCAGGAAGACGAACCAGTTGTTCGTCTGCCATGGCGAGCGTGCCAAGGGTCAGGCCTTGTCTACCCAACGCATGTCGCATTGGCTTACTGAGGCCATACGTCTGGCAAATGAGGCAGCGGGTGCTCCTCTGCTCATGTCAGGGCGCACTCCACCCGTGGAGTGGCGGCTTCTTGGGCCTTCTGGAAAGGCATCCCTATGCAGGATATCTGTCTGAGTGCTTTGTGGGCCTCAGGCAACACCTTCGCGCGTTTTTACGCGTTGGACGTCACCAGGCCGGGGGTAGCAGAGAGTGTTCTCTCTGGGCCCGGCGGCGGTCCCATGGGTCTTCCCACCTCGGGCTCCTCGGTGTAGGGCTCTTGAGGCTTGGTTGTAGTGATCCATTCGTACGTTTCGGCTTCGAAACGAAAGAGAACGTTACGGATACTAAAGTATCCTCGGTTCTCTGAGTGAGAAGCCGAAACGTACGCTTCGGGCCTCAAGTCGCCGACGCTGGCGAGCTTGGCAAATAGGACCTGAAGCGTAAGCGCAGTCAATATATAGACTTTCTGACGTCACGCAGGGCTGTCTAAGTAGTTGCCTGCGCTTACGCTTCAGGTCCTTACTGCCCTTTTTTCAAAGGGTTGGTTAAAATTGACTTCAGAAAAAGTAGGAGATGATAGGCATCATCCATTCGTACGTTTCGGCTTCTCACTCAGAGAACCGAGGATACGTTAGTATCCGTAACGATTTTTTTTAATTAGTAAACTCTATGAAAGAAAATACAAGTTACAAGTGAGGAGTTTTCATTCGCAGTACTTAGCGAAGTGATTTGTGGTTAGCATGTTGAGTTCCACAGTGGGATAACTTGTAGAAGAGTCAATCCTGCTAATTTGCTGTTTGTTACCGTTGGTTATGGCTGCTTGAGGTGTTGCTGACTGCCAAGGTAATTAATTAACAGTAATTAAACCGGGGCTAAGTAACATTCTGTTTTTCTCTCTCACGAGCTCCCTCTAAAGACCGCTGTATTGCATTGTATTGCACTGCATTCTATTGGAGGCGGGCCGCGCTGCTGAACATTGCAAGTGCTGTATCTACCGCTATTGGCTACGGTGGCGCATTCTACACCGTTCGTTCGCCGTGTAATGACTAATTTTAGCATCCTAAACAGTATGAAACGGATTAATTAAATGAAAAATGTTGCATAATGGGCCTTTAAACTTTACTGCTGTGTTTGTGTTTGTTTGTGTGTGTGTGTGTGTGTGTGTGTGTGTGTGTGTGTGTGTGTGCAGTATGTGTACTTGCATGTGGATGTGAGTGAGTTTAGTTGAAGTCTCCCCATCTTTTCTTGTCTGTTCTGACATTTTGTTATCTTTTTCTCTAGTTTGTCTTTCTTTGACTGGTGTGTGTTAGGGTCATCACTGTAGTGTAGGAAAACTTTGTATGTCCTTTGGATCATATCACCTGTAAACATTGCAAGGCATGTGTGTGTGTGTCACCCTGACTAAGGCTTCTCACTGTGTGTGTGTGTGTGTGTGTGTGTGTGTGTGGTGTTTGGGTTAACTTTCGGTCGCAGGAAGCGCCTTTGGGGAGGCAGTGGTATTTCCTGTTCCTGGACGGACAAATACGTTTACAGAACTTTGCTTGATGTTTTCTGTGGTCACATCTCAAGGCCCTAAAATAGCCCTCATTCACTGGCTTTATTTACATTGCCCCAGCCAATCAGACTGCTTCTTTTGGATTGCGTCAACCATCCATCTTGCAATAATTTGAGTTCTCCAAAGCAGGTTTAATTTATAGGTTATGAACCAGTGAGTCTTTTACTTCCTCTCACCACCCCAGATATTCTGTTGTTACTCATTATAGTCAATAGCATTTTTTGTGCTTGGATTGCCAGTAAGTTTAGGTAGTCCAGTTTGGAAAAAGCTTTCCTGCAATGTGTCTCATTTCTCTCTCTCTCTCTCTCTCTCTCTCTCTCTCTCTCTCTCTCTCTCTCTCTGTCTTTCTTTCTCTCTCTCTGTTATAGGTGGTGTTAATATTTGGGCCATCACTCCAGAGGAGAGGGGTAAACATGATCGCCAGTTTGACTCGCTCACCCCGACTCTTGGCTATGTGTCAGGTTTGTGTACACACACACGCACACGCACA
>JAGFZM010001250.1:57369-67673 GCA_017657215.1 Limnothrissa miodon
CGATCCTATCTTTAAAAAAAGAAGTGCCGAAGAAAAACACCTCATGCATGTTGGTGTGGGAGGGATGTAATTAAGTTTGGGAATTCAAACAGCCACACTGACTCCTCTTGCATTGGCTTCTGTTGTTTCAACTCACAAGTGGCACACACACAAACATTCGCACACACCTACACAGATACACACACACACACACACACATACACATTTGTAAACACAAGCCACTGCCAAACTGGTATTGTATCTTATAAACCCACAAGAGAGGTCAACATTCTTTCACTACTTGATGTTTCTTATCACAGAAATTACATTATATTACACTCCATTGAATTAACATTAGAGACATTACAAGACATTAACAGATGGCAGAATGAATAGTGTATCCCCTGATGCCTTTGTGTCACTAATTTGTTTAACTGAAGTTTAATCACGCTACGTCCTTCTAAGCCTGTGACCAGAGCAATGATTCAGACATCTTATCTTCCAGCTGTTTCAGTGGTTTTACTGTTGATGCATGATTGGTTTTATCCATCGGATGTGTGAAATGAGAGGCTGTTTGGTATCCACTGCAGGTGCCTGAGAGATGTTCATGTTTATTCTAATAAGATGCATGCATGTGTGTGTGTGTGTGTGGGTATGTGTGTACGTGTGTGTGTATCACTGCCTGAAGAAATCTCTGTTCTCCTCTTTTGTGGCCTTCCATGTCTCTCTGTGTCCTCGGGGCATTGGCCAATGACAAAAATTGATTGTCTAGTATTGATTAGTATTGATTAGTACTGATTAGTACTGACTAATGGCTAGCATTACATCTGGTGGAAGTTGCTCTCCTTCCTCTGTCCCTCTCTCCCGTGACTTGCTGTCCTTCAAACTTGTTTTATTGTTTTCTTTCTTTTCATTTTCACATTTACCTAAGTACATTTTCTTTTCTCACTTACCCACAATCTCTTTCTGTCTTCCTTCGTCTCCCTCTTTATTATCTGTGTGTGTGTGTGTGTGTGTACATACTCATGCATGTGTGTGTGTGTGTGTGTGTGTGTGTGTGTGTGTGTGTGTGTGTAGCCTGTCATTTTTAATAAAGTCCCAGTGCGGCTTCCTAGGGTGTGTGTGATAAAGAGATGTCTCTGCAGATGGTGTTGGATGTCTTGCTGTCTGTGTGCCAGATTGGGGTTCATCCCTGGGAAGGATCCGACGCTATCCGCTGGCGCTTGCCGCTGTTCCTGATTCTAATCCCTTTGCCTCTTTGTCTGCTGTGATCTCTAATATTTTCTCATCCACTCTTTATATATTTTCTCATC
Organism: Limnothrissa miodon; assembly: GCA_017657215.1. Classification (NCBI taxonomy): domain Eukaryota; kingdom Metazoa; phylum Chordata; class Actinopteri; order Clupeiformes; family Clupeidae; genus Limnothrissa; species Limnothrissa miodon. The sequence continues at coordinate 58,662 of JAGFZM010001250.1, forward strand.
CACACTTCTGATATGGGTTTGGACTTTGCATTTCTTGTGTGATGGGTGATGTCTATAGGTTTGTACAAAATAACTATTTGCAGAGCTATTATGCAGCTCCATGACACTAACATACGCACTTGCCTAATGTATTTTGTAATGCTAGTAAAAAGTTTGTAAACAAGTTTGTTGTTATTTCCTTTTTTAAATGCTATGCGGTTGATTTAATTTAATAAAAGACAGATTTAACAGCCACTTGTTAAAAGTAGAACCTGTAAAGCCTACTTCAATGAATGAGTAATATATTCATTTTCCTATAGTAACATTTTATCAGGTGACGTTTACTGTCAGTTGAGTTAACCTGTGCTGCAACTTCAAAAGAATATTTGACAGACTCCACAGATTGTAACAGCATGAGCTGAAATCTGTGAAACATCGGTTGATAATCTGCTGCTGAGGTGATATAAAAATTTTCATCTGTGCTGAATCTTCAAAAGAAGATTTTGACAGACTCCACAGATTGTAACAGCATGAGCTGAAATCTGTGAAACATCTGTTGATAATCTGCTGCTGACTGTCTTTTATCTCATCATTTTGTAATTGCCTAATTAAGTTGCCTGGAATTGTTTTGCCAGATCTAAATGGACTGTCGTCCCTACCTTCTGTGCAGTTTATCCTTTTGCTCTTTTCCTCTCTTCTCTCCTCAATTCTTCTGCCATTTCTCCCTCTCCTCTCTCCTCCTTTCTTCTCTGTTTGTTGCTCTGTCTCTTCTCCTCCCTTCTTCTGTAATTTCTCTCTCTCTCCTCTCTTCTCCTCTCTTCTCCTCTCTCCTTCTCTCCTCTCTCCTCTCTTCTCTTCTCTCCTTCTCTCATTGCTCCCTCTCTCCTCCTCCTCCCTTCTTGTGTAAGTTATCCCTCTCTCCCCTCTTCTCCTCTCTCCCTCTCTCATTGCTCCCTCTCTTCTCTCTTCTCCTCTCTCCTTCTCTCCTCTCTCCTACTCTCTTCTTCTCTCATGTTTCCCTCATGCAGGTCTCTGGCGGACCTGACCAATGATGGGCGGATGGACCGGCTGGAGTTCTCCATTGCCATGAAGCTGATCAAGCTGCAGCTCCAGGGCCAAGCTCCGCCCCCCCCCCCCCCCGCCATCATGAGGCAGACCCCCCCCCCCTCCATCATGACGTCATCTTCCCGCTTCGGTAAGCCATGCCTCAAGGCACGCTCGGCCCTACGCCAACACCTGCCGTACTACGCATGCCGTACTAGAGCAGCGTTGATTCTGATGCCTTGTCCACTCCAACTATTCTCAGAGATTAAATTACAGTAGTATTAGTGTTTATTCCACGACAAGTGATTCTCCATGCTTGGGTATGCTTGCGATCACACAACATTCGTGCCGCTGAACCGTACGCCAAGTGCACTAGTCATACCGTACCCCAGTATGGAATGTAGCGATCACACTGGTCAAAAAAACTGGACTTCAGAGGTCAAGTGTACTCGGGCCTAGTGTGAGTACGCCCTTAGAGAGCCCCCATGGATGGGAGACTGCCTCTCTTCAGTGGCTTTTTATTAGTTTCTTCTAATTCAATCTGTTTTAACTGTATTAAGTCCTTTTAGTCCACCAAGTCATGTCGTGTGGCGCTCCACAGCAAAGAGCAGCCATTAGCTACACGGCTAAGAAAAAACTCCCTTATTTTATATCTGTAAGAGTCTAGGAGGAAACCTAGGGCAGATCCACGACTCAGGGGGCTAAGCCAACTGCCTAGGGTCATGCCAAGATGTGCAATTTGCGCTCTTAATAAATGAATGCAACAAATGGACCAGACCAGTGTAGTGGGAACTGTCCTGGAGTAGCCGTCCAATTTAAAATGGGACCAGCACAAGGGGACACGCCTGGTGGTTGAGGTAAAAAAGGGACTCCCAAGCATATAGCAGTTAGCTGTTAGCCGCCTCTGCCATTGAGATCTGTTGGAGCCCCCGCAGTGCTGAATTGGGCCTAAGAAATTGCATCTTTTAATCTTCATGTGATTCACATCCATTGATCCATTATCTTAGCAGACTTAAGAGCTGGGATTGAGTGAATGATAATGCTAACAATATCAATGCTAACAATATTAATGCTAATTATTATGTCAGTCTCTGACTAATTCTTCTTACTCATGTCGCAACCAATCGGCTTATCTACTGACAAAAGAGCAGCCTGACCCATTTTGTCTGGAGACATCTTGAACTTGAAGAATCCTTTCACTCATTTCAGAGGGCGATGTTACTCATGCAGGAACAATCGTTCATTGTTGTGTCACTATGATATGTCTGTCTCAGTTTAACATTCTAATGGATTTTCATGACGTCAATCAGGCAGTTTTTGTCTGTTGTTTGAATGTCTGTAATCTCACTGTGTGCATGTATGTGTGCGTGTGTGTGTGTGTGTGTGTGTGTGTTATCTGTGTCTGTGTCTGTATGTTCATTTTCATGTATAACCCTCTAACTGTTTAACCCCTGCCATACCCACGGACTGTCCCCAGGGATGGGCTCCATGCCTAACCTGTCTATCATGCCCACGGCTGTGCCCACTGGCGTCCCTGGCCTCCTACCCCTGCCCCTGGCATCCGCCCTGGCACCCCCACTGATGCCACTCGGGGGCATCCCCGTTCCCCTGATGCCCACGTCGCTCAGCACCCCTGCTCTGCCCAACGGCATGGCAACGGGATGCAGCCTGCTCACCCCGTCGCCTGTTGCCGTGACAACAGGTGAGCTACCAGCGGTGCTGTGGTGGTGCCAGGAAATTGTGTGTGTGTGTGTGTGTGTGTGTGTGTGGATAAATATTCCGGTGTTTGCAAGATGAGCTAGGAACTGCCAACAGGCGTCTGTGTTTGTTGAACTTGTAAATGCCTTATTTTGTCTGTGTGTCTGTGTGTGTGTTCTTGTGTATGTGTGTGTGTGTCTGCACCAGATTGTGTATGCACTTCCAAAAAAAGACTGTGTGTATGTGCATGTGTGTGTCTCAAGAAGAATAATTCTACTTAATTTTAACAGCAGGCTGACGCATGCAATGCAGGCAAGAATAATACACCACTGTGAGTGTGTGTATGTGTGTGTCTGTGTGTGTGTATGTGTATGTATGTTGACTGGTTGGTGTGTGAAACTGATGTTCTGTGTGTGTGTGTGTGTGTGTGTGTGTGTGTGTTTATTTTTGTGTGTGTGTTTGTGAGCAAGTGAGTGGTGAGTGAGAAAGAGACTGTGTATTGATTTTTCTTTCTATGCATGCGTGCGTGTGTGTGTTTGTGTGTGTGTGTGTGAGAGAGAGAGAGAGAGAGGGAGAGAGAGAGAGTGTGAATGACTGTGCAAGTGATTTGCAAATGAAATGGTGTGCTGGTGTGTTTTCAGACTCTGCATTACAGTGGTTACTAAAAACACTTATATGGGCTCCGAGGTGGCTGAGATTGAGTGGGGAGGGGAGGGGACAGAGAGGAGAGGAAGAGAGATGGAGAGAGATAATGAGAGAGGCAAAAAAAGAGAGAGACGGATGTGGAGAAAGAGAGGAGGAGAGAGAGGGGAGGGAAAATACAGATAAGAGAGAAAGTCAAAAAGGAGAGAGATGGGGAGAGAGAGTGTTGGAGAAAGAGATAGAAGGAGAGTGAGAGAGAAAAGGAGTGAGAGAGAAAGAGAGAGAGGGAAGGAGAGAGGTGGAGTGGGGGGAGAGGAAGCTGCTGGTTTCCAGTCAGTGCCATTAGCATGACAACGGTGTGCTATGCTGAGCCCCAGAGAGGAGAGGCACTAAAAGCCCTGAGGGAGAGAGAGAGATGGAGAGAGAGAGAGAGAGAGAGAGAGAGAGAGAGAGAGAGATAAATAGATAGAGAGAGATAAAGAGATAAATAGATAGATAGATAGATAGATAGAGATAGATAGATAGATAGATAGAGATAGATAGATAGATAGATAGATTGATAGAGATATAGATAGAAAGAGAGAGAGATCCATACCTGCTTCACTGCTCCTCTCTCCCTCTCATTTCCTCACTCTCTACAGACAACTAGCTCTTTCACTCTTTCCTTGAGTTTCTGAGTTCTTAGAATTCTCTCTCTCTCTTTTTCTCTTTTTTTCTCATGTTGCAGTAAAGTTCACTTACCATCTCTGACTCTGACACTCTCTCTCACACACGCTTTCTCTATCTTCTAATCTCTCTCTCTCTCTCATTATTGACTCCCACTGTAAATGACCCCACTCCACTGAAAGGAGATGGGAGAGCTTGATGGAGTGTAGCAGAGCTCAGTCAATATGAACGCCTGACGATTTGCACAAACGAGTGTGCAGGTGTATGCATGCACACACACACACACACACACACACACACACACACAGACACACACACATGCAAACACACACACACACACACACGCACATTCATACATTTCTTTTTTACTTTATTTCTGAAAATCATGAGCCAAATGACTCAAGGTATCCTTGAACATACTGGTTATTACAAATGCAGTAACATCCCTTTCTTTCTCTCTGTATGTCTCTATTTCTTCTCTCTCTATCACTCTATCCCCCCATCCCTCCATCTCTCTACCTCTACTTCCTTTCCAGCTGGGACTGGTCTGAGCAAAGCTCGCTCTCTCTTAGATCTTGGCTCAAGCAGGTAAGTCAAATAACACACACACACACACACACGTCTCTCTCTCTCTCTCTCTCTCTCTCTCTCTCTCTCTCTCTCTCTCTCTCTCACACACACACACTCACACACACACACACACACACACACACACACACATGTCTAACACACACACACACACATCTCTCTGTCTCTCTTTCTCTCTTACACACACACAAACCCTCCCATTCACCCAATCACACACATTCACATCTTTAACAGATAACAAATCTCATGCTGCCAAATTCAAACACTACCTGGAATGTGCTCCATTCAAGCCTGCTGTTTGCTATGCTCTTGCAGTGCCTTTGTTTAGGATGTTTTGATGTTTGGGTATTCAAGGGTATTTAATATCCAATATAAATACTGAAATATTACAATAAATTAGATTAGATTGAACTTTATTGTCATTACACATGCATAAATACAGGGTAATGAATGCAGTAATACAAGGTCACAAAATGCAATATACAAATATTGAAACCCAGCATTGTTGAATATACAAAGACAAGGAAAAAGGTAACGTTTTATTCTCACCTTTTGCCGTATGAAGCACAATAGAAATGGGCAGCAGTCAAAAGAGCACAGTCGACCAAAAGGTGAGATGTGCTCTTGATGCTGTAAATATCAGTGCATGAATTAAAGAGAGTTCTATAACATTTGTTATTCCGCCTTAGGAATGTAGAACTGTTCCAAAGTCACTGTGATGTTTTTTTTTTTAATATATATATTTATTTGGGCTTTTTTGCCTTTGATTGGGTAGGACAGTATGACAGGAAATTAGTGGGAGAGAGAAAGATGATGTCGGAGGTAGGATCAGGAAATGACCTTGGGTCAGTAACAACATGCCTACTGATGTGAGTGGTGTTAGCTAAATGCTGCATTATGATAATCAGTTTTTATTCATGTATTCAGTTCTTTAGTTTTTTTCCCGACCCTTGAAGAGCAGCATGATAGAGAGAGCACCCAGGGTCAGTGTGTGTGTGTGTGTGTGTGTCTGTAGAATCCCTCAAACTCCCCTGCTTGAGATTTTAAGCTCCAAGTGGCGTTTGTTTTGCCAGCTCTGTTTTTCTGACGGAGTGTTTGGTAAACACTGCTCGTTCACGATGTTCCTCTGGGCGCTCCTTTGACCGACCACAAGAGAAGGCAAAACTGTTCTGTTTTCACTCTTTCTATGAAGCCCCAGTTCTCAGTGGTGTTTGCATAACTGCAGGTCTTATCGAGGACAGTTGAGATAAAACTTGAAGTGAGACACAGCAGGTGTCTGGTCAAATTTGAGATTACGGGCTAGTTTGCATCCAATAGTGGAGGGATTGTCTGTGATCTGTGTATCTGTAGTGCTGTAATAAAAGGCAAGATGGTAATGATGTTGATCCCCTACAGGGAAATTGCAGTTGCAACAGCAATGTAAATAGATCACATAGATCACACCAATCGATATACAAATAAATGTAGAGAAATAGTTAGACACACACACACACATTACTGTTTTAAAACAGCTAAAAATTCAAAAAGATAAACACTATATCTCTACAGAACAATTTCCATAAATCACACATTATCAGTTTTCTTGCTTGTCTACATATCACAACCTAAAAAAATTCCAGACGCTCATAATGATAAAATATGTAAAAAATCCAGACACACGTAATGATAAAATATGTATAGAAATATATATTGAAGAGCTTTTTCTTTCGTTTTTTAAGAGCCTATCTGAGCCATTAGTGTATTAGCTAGGAGAGCCTCCAGATGCATCACTCCCCCCAGCACCCCCCCAGCCTGTCTCTTATGCGGCCGCCGCTGCTTTTGGTGTGGGGTTGGGAGGGGTGCAGACCAGAGACGGTGCCGACCCCTGGGTTTCACTGGATGGGAATAGAGAATGACCATGAATCAGCTATTCCCTCACAAACAAAGCTTATTTCACATAGCCACAATGTCTCTAGGGCAGAGAATGAACATGACTTACTGTAGCTAATTTCACAAAAACACAGCTCATTTCTAATAGCCAGTTAGCCACCTAATTTCAGATGCAAACAGGAAGCCGGAGCAGGAAATGAAACGGGGGAAAATAAAATGAGACAGGTTTTTCTTTTTTGCTCCAGCAGACATAAAAATAATTTTCTTTTTAATTTTTGATATCTCACATAATAGAGCTCGCTAACCTTTTTTCTCTCCTTGGAAGATAAACTATATATTTGGTATTAAAAAAGGTGATTTTATAGCCAACACCTTTTTCACCCAAGTCATTTAGCAGGACTTTTCCATACATGTTTTATTCCTAGGACATTTGCACACTTAACAGCAGCAAGGTCACCTGAAGCAACAAATTCAAAACTGATGCTGAAAAAGCTGATTATCTGAATATAATTCATCCTGGAGCAGGGTGCTGTAGTCTGATGAAATACTCTGTAATAGCATAACTTCTCCATACAATGTAGAATTGAAGACAGACTGGTCCAAAAGAAATAAAATAAATGACAGGGAACAACAGTCATTACAATGCTGTGACACATGCATGTTTGCATATGCATACAAATTCACGGTAACACGATATACTATTACATGGTAACAAGTCTATTTATAGATGTTTATTAACCTCTTAACACTCTGGGCTATTTTGGGGGTTTTGCTATAAATGTGTAATGATTGTTCAGGTTTATATCTACTCTTGAGAGTCTAAGCTTTCAGAAGGTATCTGACATTACTCTGTTATAACAATGGCACCGCTGCTATGGGTCAGAGGAGGGACATCAGAGTGTTAAGGGGTTAAATAATTCATTAAGAAATTAAGAAAGTTAAAATGGTATCTTCAAAGCAAAACATTAACATATGTTTATTAATGATTAACTGATGAGAAACAATTAAAGGTCTCCTTCCAAAATAAACCGTTTAAGACTTGATGTTTTTACATTACCATAGGTCAGCCCAAGTTGTACTTCTATGCTCAACTTCAAAATGCTCTCCTACCCCTGTAGTCTGTATTCGCCTGTGATAGAAAACTGCCGGGAAAAACGAGCAAATCGGAAAAGCCGTACAAATGTACGTCAATTTGAACATTAGCTATGCAGTTAACCCGCCCTCAAGAAAACGTTAGGCTGCCTGCAGACAGACCCACTAGAGGGAGCGTCACAGTGTTGTTAGCCAATCAGAGGCGATATATTTGCATATCATTAATATTCATAAGGATCCTCTCGAGCTATCCCTGCTCTCGTTTTCACCTAACTAAAATAGCTTGAAACAAGACAACCACAGCATATTTTTTGTCGAAACCAACTCTCATGACATTATTTTAGACAAGAGACCACCACAAAATTAATGGAAAAACGATGGAATGAGACCTTTAAGAGATAATTACCAAGAAATGATGAGTTCAGAATTAAAGACAGAATAGTCCAAAGAATTTGTAATGATGGTGAACACTCATCACAATGCCGTGACACACACTTAAACACCCACATATTTGTATGTGTATACAAACACACATGTAATCCAATGCTATTTTGTAGTAATTAAGAGATATTTACCAACAAATGATTAACTAACTGTTAACTACGACTTAACCAATGCTTAACAAATGATTAATATGGAGTAGATATTATTCACTGTTATACCAGGGATGTGATTCTTCTGGATTTTTCCGGAATTCCGGATTTTCAGGGATAAAAATGTGACCCTCGTGAATAAACTGTACTAATAATGAAAAAGAAAACCCACCCAAAATGCCTAACGTGAGAGTAACATTTATGTGACCAGAGTCAAGTAATGTAAAATGCAACCGAGTTAGAAGTTGTTGGAATAGATTCAGCGGTCTTGTATCAGCCCTACTCCTGCATCAAGTAGGCTACAGTGTCTTTAGTATTTGTTTGTTTCCATGTATTTGATTGCATGTCTTTTATTTCATATGTCCAAGATTGAAGTAAGTGAATCTCAGAAATAGCTTGCCTACCGTATTTCTTGAAATTATGCTTTTATTTACTTAGAATAGGCTATCCAATAGGCTACCCACATATATGGGTCGCATTATGGGTCTACATATTTTCCTGCTCTTTGGTCTTTGGCCAATCACATCCCTGAAATACACATGTAAACAAACACTGGTTTGCCGCTGTCAGCTCGGTATGTTGTTCTCTCTGCAGCTCCAACTCCTCGTCCACCACCTCCCTGGCCAGCATCTCCCCCAAGAAGGGCTCGTCTGATTGGGCCGTCTCCCAGGCCTCACGCCTCAAGTACCGACAACAGTTCAACAGCCTGGACAAGCTGATGTCGGGGTACTTGTCAGGTAAGGTAATTTCATACTACTCATACAGTACATACATACATACGTACATACATACACACATACATACATACATACATACATACATACATACATACATACATACA
>JAGFZM010001250.1:80099-93465 GCA_017657215.1 Limnothrissa miodon
GTGTGTGTGTGTGTGTGTGTGTGTGTGTGTGTGTGTGTGTGTGTGTGCATATGTGTGTGTGTGTGTGTGCATGTGTGTGTGTGTGTGTGTGTGTGTGTGTGGTACAGAGGTCAAGCCACCACCGAGGAAGTGCACCTTTCTCACCCCCCTACCGTGCGCTCTACCCATTCTCCGCTCGCAACGCAGATGAGTTGACTCTGGAAGCCGGGATAATAGTGGAGGTACACACACACACACACACTTCTCCTCAATTCACCCACTGTGTTGCACTGTTACATCATCTATTTCCTGCCAGCTACATTAAGCTTCCCTTACCTAGTTAAGGTGTTGTATAGGACTGTCAGAGTGACTACATTTCCCATAATCCCACAGGTGAATGAGGGGACTGTCGGAGAACCCGGCTGGTTTTATGGCAGCTGCCAGGGTCGTCTGGGCTGGTTCCCACAGAGCTATGTGGAGAAATGCCCACCTGGCGAGACGACCGACTCCCCTTCAGACGCCAGCCACACAGCCGCTACTGAGGCCCCAATGGCTGGGTGAGATCCACAGTCAAAAACAAAAACATTATTTATATAAATATAAATAACTCCCTATAAATAGTTGTATATGCTGCAATGTAAATATGTCATGATCTCTTTACACTAAATTAAGAATCACTTATTGTCCATGCATGTGTGTGTGTGTGTGTGTGTGTGTGTATATGTGTACCTGTGTTCGTTTGTGTGCATGTGTGTGTGTGTGTGTGTGTACGTGTGCGTGCGTGCATGTGTGTGTGTGCGTGTGTGTGTGTGTGTATTCATCCAACAGTAACCATAATGGGGATGCTCAGGCATCAGGCTTTGCCTCTGGCCTAGAGGAGGCTCAGATAAACGCCTTTTCATCCTGCCTCTCAGACATCTCTGGAGCCTCTCACACACAGCCTGAGCAGGTACGAGTGTGTGTGTGTGTGTGTGTGTGTGTGTGTGTGTCTGTCATCTGTCTTTCTATCTTTCTGTCTGTTAGATGTAATCAACAAAACACCATCAAACTGTTTCCTTGAATTTTCCCTTGGGGATCAATAAAGTATCTATCTATCTATCTATCTATCTATCTATCTTTTACTTGTTTAGGTCTAAATATTTCCATTGGTGTGTGTGTGTGTGTGTGCATTTGCAGTGTGCTCATCAACAGATGCCTATGCTAATCAGTCACAACACACTCAGATCCAAACATTTGTCAGGTGAAACCCAGGCCCTGTCCATCAATAGTTCTAGCATAGTTGGCATAGTAACTGGCATAGTTGAGAGGAGTTCTTATGGCGCATTTCCACTACAGGGTAAAACAATGTTTGGGGTAAAGTCTCGGACTTGACGTCCTTCCATTATCGGGGCTGGCCCAGGGCCGGGTCTTAAACGGCCTCAGGCCGGCCCCGGAGTTGGGCAGGGCCGAACCGAGGCCAGACCGAGGACTTCGAACGGGAGTGGGAATGGAATCAAACGTAATAATAAGTTGGCTAAAAAAAATTAGCCAAGCCAGCAACCGTTTTTTTCAGCATATTTGTTGCGACCCGCTTCCTCCTCATTTGCCTGCGAGAGGCCAACATTATTTGGTACCGCCTGGCACGTTTGGTCTGTCTCTCCTCATTTTCTCGGAGAAAACAAATAAAGTTGCATATAAACGCAAACAAAGTTTTCCACGTCCAGCTTTCAGTAGCCCATGCTAACGTATTTGTACAGAATGTTATTATAGGATTTTTAGCCATATGACAATGTTAAGCAGAACCATTTATAATTAATATTATGCAGGCAAAGGCTACGTTTTAGTTTCAGCACTAATGTTTAATGAGGTTAATTCTGCCATGATAGACGGCGATATGCATCTTTACCGGGAATTATAACGTATAGGCTATGTTCACCTAAAACCCTGGTGTTTATCTCGGTAATGGAAATACAACACTGGGGCTAAACACCGGTGTTGAAGACCGGGGTAAAGCCTGGGGCCGGCCCGGGACCCTAGTGGAAATGTGTCATTAGAATCACTCGTTACACGAGTGTTCTGATCTGAGATGCAGGGAGCTCCAGCAGGGCCCTCTCAGTGTATGGGAATGCCCCAGCTGGAGATGCCTGTTCTGGGCAAGAGGCGGTGGCTTTGGCAGCCCTGTGGTTCCTCTGGAGCCCAGGCGTGAGAACAGGCAGCTGGAACGGTGTATTTTTAGCCAGCAGTATCCTCCCTCAGGGCGGGAGTCACTCCATGTTCAACGCACACACACACACAAACACACACACTCACACACGCACGCATACACACACATGCACGCACACACACACACACACATACACACACACACACACACACACATACATGCATACACACATACGCAAGCACACACACATGCGCACACACATACACACACACACATTGAATATGTACTGCCAGAGAGCACACTTGTTGAAAAGTTAGCCTGCTTGGTAGGTCACTGTAGACAAATACTTTAGTGAGTTACAGCATATTATAACACAGGCCTGTGATCAGTTTTTCTACCTCCACTAAGGAAACATTTGTCCAGTCTGTGTCTCAATTATTGCTAAAATGATCTCTTGGTAGCTTATCAGTAATTTAGGTAACTTGTAGGCTACTCCTCTGATGAAGGACATCTGTTTAAGTTTATGTGTTTGTGTGTGTGTCTGTTTTTCTCTCTCAAACACACACACACACACACACACACACACACACACACAAATACACTACTTCACGTTCGTGTTAAACAATCCTGTCAGAGACTGTGCTACCTGATTTTTCCCCACTTGATAAGGTTTTCAGATAACAAAAAGGCCACAACAATCTGCCCAACACACAAAAAAATACACACACACATGACACACACACACACACACAGTTTTAAACTTTGTAAGCGTTGGCCGTGCAACATTTTTTGTCATGCCATTCAAGTCCAAGTCCATTTGAATTGAATTGGAGAGAGAGCAAGACACACACACACACACACACACACACGCACACAGTTTCCACTTACAAGATCTACCACATTGGCTCCAACAGTGATCTATGCTGTGGCTGGACCCCATTGACTGCTGTGCCTTCGCGTCTGCGTGATCTAAGAGTTAATCAATGAGCCTGATGGCCTGATTAGGATATCGGCCGTTACAGGAGCAGCTATACTCCAGGGACTACTAATCACTCTATTGCTGTAATAGCAGGGTCGGTACGAGCTGTGATACACTACCTAATGCCAGTTGTCTCCTGACCTACGGGCGGTGGTGGCGCAGTTAGTAGAGGAGCCGTTCGCAAGGTTGCAGGTTCGAGCCCCACTCTACCTGACCCCATCAAAGTGTCCTTGAGCAAGACACTGTACCCCAAATTGCTCCTGGTGTAGTCGTAGTACCTAACATCAGGTGTGTCTCATACGCAGGTAAAGGGGCTGGGTCGGTACGAGCTGTGATACATACCTAACGTCAGGTGTGTCTCATACGCAGGTAAAGGGGCAGGGTCGGTACAAGCTGTGGTACAGTAACTAATGTCAGGTGTGTCTCATACGCAGGTAAAGGCGCTGTGCTCGTGGACGGCAAAGGCTGAGGGACACCTGAGCTTCACGCAGGGCGACCTCATCACGGTTCTGCAGCGTCAGGACAACTGGTGGCTGGGAGAACTCAACGGAACTCAGGGATGGTTCCCCAAGAGCTACGTGGGCGGAGCAGTGGGCGGGGCTATAGGCAGCGAAGCGGCAGCGGAGTGAGTTGTTTAAGCTGCATATTTATAAAACGTGGCGATGATTGTGGCACAGTCATAACAAATAAATATTTTGTTATTAATTTATTTGTTATGCATTGTGTTTTCTCCAGGTAGATTTCTCCTTGCATTGTGAAACATGTTCATTGTGAAACTATGAAAAAATTAAAAAATGTATTCCACTTTATTAGTCCTTTTTGCCAATGACAGGAGTAATTATGGAGAGCGCTGTAATTGACTTAAGGAAACAAGGTCAAAGGAAAGTGATCCTGCCCACTGAGTTGGGGGCGGTCTGTGAAGTACCAGGGTCATTTCCTGTCCAGTGGTCAGCAAAGCCAAAAAATAAATCTTAAGAAATTAATTTGTGCCAGTTGCATTCTTTATCAGCACTGGTTGACTGCAAGTGAAACCAAATAATATTGTCTGCTCATCAAAGATTTAAAGGCTAACTATGAAATAAAGCATTTTTCAAGCGTCCCATATCTACTGTTTCCCTTCAGACAGCTGTACTCAGCTGTGGATGACGCTGATTCTTCTGACGTCAGTCATCTTGAAGGTACTTCTCCCTTTACCTTTCTCCCTCACTTTCTCAGTCTTTGATAGATTTCATACTGTAAATAGGTCTCTGGATTTTGAATATTGTGCACGAAGAGCCTGTGTTGTATGAAGCTTCCGATCAGCTGACTTTCCCTGCACCAATCAGAGTTTGTGGCCCTGTACACGTACGAGAGTCCGGAGGCGGGGGACCTGACGTTCAGCATGGGTGATGTCATCCTGGTGACGGAGATGGAGGGGGAGTGGTGGAGGGGCTGTATTGGCGATCACTCCGGGGTCTTCCCCTCCAACTACGTCAAACCACGTGAGACCAGCGTAAGTCCAACTGGCTCCTCTCAGACACCACATAACGCACATGTGAAGGTTTAGTCATAAGAGCTTGTGTGCACGAGCAGAACATCATACACTAACATCAACAACACTTTTGTTTATAGGCATCGAAACCTGGTGCCAGTAGCAAGAAGCCAGGTGAGAACATATATCTATTATATTCACACACAGACACACACACACACACACACACAAAACAAAACATGCTAACATGCTGACACTTTTGCACACACCCTGGAAGTGGCCCGTGCCTTATGCACCTGTCAATCCGCTGTTTGCCAGAGATCGTGCAAGTGACCATGCCTTCAGTTGCCACGACGACGGAGCAGCTGAGCCTGACCCCAGGTCAGCTCATCCTGGTGCTGGCCAAGAACTCCTCTGGGTGGTGGCTCGGGGAACTACAGGTGAGTGGGAACAACTAGGAGTCGGTCACAGGTTGGAGAGATGAAGGCATGGGCTAGCTGTGTGTGTGTGTGTGTGTGTTTGTGAGAGATGTGTACAGCAAGGTCAGCAAAAGGTTGCTGGAATGCTGGATGCTGGAATACATTTTGACTTTTGTCTTTGTCTTTTTGTTCATATTTAATAACATCTACTGTGTGATGTGACTAGTCATCCAGAAAAAGTTAAATGGTCTGTATTTTCAAATAAAAAAAAAACTCTTTCACATGGCTACCACTTACTGTATGGTGTGCTGTAGTGCAAGCAGCTGTTTGTGTGTGTTTGGTTGTTGAGTATGACCGTTATGTCTGTTTGTGTGTGTTTGGTTGGTGAGTATGACCGTTATGTCTGTTTGTGTGTGTTTGGTTGTTGAGTATGAATGTATAGCTGTGTGTGTGTGTGTGTGTGTGTGTGTTTGGTTGGCCTGTATGAGTGTATTGCAAGTAGCTTTTTGTGTGTGTTTGTTTGGCCAGTATAACTGTACTGTAAATATCTCTTTGTGTGTGTGTGTGTGTGTGTGTGTGTCCAGGCTCGGGGCAAGAAGCGTCAGAGGGGCTGGTTTCCCTCGGCCAACATCAAAGTGTTGGGCACCAACAGCGGCAAGTCCACACCAGCGCCTCAACCAAGTAAGAGAGCAGAGCAGCCTGCGGGCAGTTTGGCAGTCAGTGGCTTGTGTTGGTACCTAAGTATTCTGGGGCTCTTATATCTGTCCAGAGTTTGTTTAATTAAAATATGTAAAAAAAATCTATATATATTAAATTTTTTTTTTTTTTTTTTTTTGGTCTCCCTTTCAGTGAAGAGTCCTTGGGTGCTGACACCATTATGTTCTAGTATCTGTACCCCCCCCAACACACACACACACACACACACACATCATGTGTCACTGCCTCACTTTCAGCCTCTCTGGCATCTAAGAGGAGCTTGAGAGCTACTTGCCTTTTCTCCTCTTTTATCAAAAGCATTTTATTTTTTATTATTTTGTTCTGCTGCATGGCAGAGGATTTCTAATGGGAATTCTGCTACTCGTTAATGATGCCAGTGAGAGTATTTGTCATTAGGAAGATAGCGTGCAGCGTTTTAAATCCTTTACCTTTAAATACACTCAGGGGGGTTGGGTAAAGAGACCAGCTATGGCACACATTATTCCCAGTAACAAAAATCAAACATCAACTTTTTTTTTTATCTTATCGTTATTTTGTAGCCTGAAGACAGTTTCTCTCCCTCTTGAAACACTTGAAATAAAAACATTCTTTTTTATGATGCACTAAACAGATGAAGCAGAGTATAACAGAAGGACTTGTTTGTTTGTGTCGTTGTTTTTGCATTTCCTCAGACTCATCAGCTGTTTGTGTTGTTCTTTTTTTGTTTTTGTTTGTAGTTTGTCAGGTCATTGCCATGTACGACTACAAGGCTGCCAATGAGGAAGAGATGAGCTTCTCCAAGGGCCAGCTCATCAGTGTGCTCAACCAGGACAATTCCGATTGGTGGAAAGGGGAGGTCAACGGGGTCACGGGGCTCTTTCCCACCAACTATGTCAAAATGACCACAGAGTCCGACCCGAGCCAGCAATGTAAGTTCTGCCTGACTGCTAAACACGGAAACAGGGTTTTAAATGAGCAGTCCAGTAATAGAATAAAAGCATTGTAGCCAACAAGTATGTCATCCGTAGTACAGACCTTATTGTGTATATTCTGTGATGTTTGGTACACATTCCATTTTGTAATTGCACACACACACACACACACACACACATACAGTAACTCAAGTACACATAGAAAAAAATCTCCTGATTTTTAATCATTGTACACACACAGACGGACACACACACACACACACAAACTCTTTTGAGAGTTGTCCTAACAAGCTGTCTCTGAACATATTTGTGGGAGTATATGTGAGCCGGATAATGAGGGTACAAGGTCGCCATGTGACCCTGTGTGTGTGTGTGTGTGTGTGTGTGTGTGTGTGTGTACATGCATGCACAGGAATGCATTTATTTTTCCTGATATGCCTGTGAAGCATTTATAGTCTGCCTCCCTGGATACCTCAGTTTGATTTATATTCAGCATTCGATGTTTATGTGTCTGTGTGTGTGTGTGTGTGTTTAAGAGAGAAAGGGTGTGTGTTTGTGTGTATGTGTGTGTGTTACAGAGAAAGAGTGTGTGTATATGGGTGTGTGAGTTAGAGAGAGGTTAACGAGAGGGAGAAAGACACTGTGTGTGTGTGTTGAGAATAAACAAACCCTTCCCCACCCAAACTGTGCTGTGCTGCCTCTCCCCACCTCTGGGAGCCTCTACCAGCTCCAGTGTGTGTTCGTTTTGCATCAGCATTAGCAAAGGATGAGCCCACCCAGACACACACTGTAGGAGTGTGTGTGTGTGGTGTGTGTGTGTGTAACTTTCTAGACTTTCTTCTCCAGTGTACACTGTAAAAAAAAAATACGCACTTTCAACTAACAACAGTTAGTAAGGCTGCCTAATTGTTTTCAGTTGATCAAACTTGAGATAATTAATGACTGAATGCTGATTCATAAAATACTGAAAATACTTGGGCAGCCCGGACACTAAGTCAAGTCAAGTAAAGTCAACTTTATTGTCAATTCTGCCATAGCTTTGCGTTACTCTCAGATCCCAGGTGTATACATGTAACATTAAATACAAAAAATAAAAATAACAAAAAAGCAATTAGATACAGTTATACATATAAGAATACAAAACTGGTGCAAAAAGAGCATGATTGTAGTAAAGTGACATAGTTGTAAACAGACAAGTCTTCAGAGGTAAACTGAGGCTAGTAATTGGGTAGTAAGAGGTAGTTACTGTAGCAGACACCAATACTACACAAAGATAGATAGATAGATAGATAGATACTTTATTGATCCCCAAGGGGAAATTCAACGTCCCAGCAGCTTAAAAATCACACACAACATAAACTACAGTGTACACAGATCAACAGATCAACAGAAGCAGATCAACAAAGTCACTGGTGCTGGTCGGTGGGGGTTGTGTGTGTGTGAGAGAGAGTGTGTGTGTTGTGTTAGTGCCAACTTTTGTTGGTTGAAAGTGTGTATTATTTTTTACACACTTGTGGTGTCAGGGAAGCTCTCTCAGCCTTATGGCCCACAGAGGGGTCTGTTTGACAGCCCTCGTCACCATTGTTCCGTACTGCAGAACACACACACAGTGGGTGTCAGGAGGCCTGTGTGTGTGTATGTGTGTTTGTTTGCTTGTTTATGTGTGTGTGACTGTGTGTGTGTTTATGTTTATGTCCATGTATGTGTGCACAGGAAAGAGTGTATTGAAGGAAAAACTGCTTTATGCATATTCAATTGTGTGTGTGTGTGTGTGTGTGTACATATGTGTGTGTGTATGTTTGTTTGCTCATGTACCTAGTATGTATGTGTGTGTGTGTGGGGGAGGGGGTGTTTGTCTCTGTACAATAGCGAGTATATTAGAGAAAACAATGCATCTATGTGTGTGGGTGTGTGTTTGTGTGGACGTGTGTGTGTGTGTGTGTTTGTATATAAATACGCAGCAAAATATCCTAGTCTGTGTGGGTGTGGGTGTGTGTGTGTGTGTGTGGGCTTGTGTGTAGGGGTGGGCAATATAGATGATATATACCGTATGCAATATGCATTTGGCCAATGATAGAGATTTTGGGTCATATCGGCATACCGTGATAGGCTCATTGCGTCTCCACAACCATGTGAAAAAATTTTGACCTGCTTCACCTTATTGATAGCACCTTTTCATTCTTACAACAAAACTGTGTGAGAGCCTATAAATTGAACAGCTACTGCCTGACACAAATGCAGCTTACCAGTTTACTTCCGTGTGAATTTGAGAGTCCAATATAAACACCGAACAATGACTAAACAACTGTTGTACATATTGACTTTATACTATGGTAACCATTAAGAAACTGTTATGCTGTAAGTTACATACCAAAGTATACCGTGATATATATCATCTACCGTCTATGGTTCAAAATATATTGCAATATACATTTTAGACTATATCGCCCACCCCTACTTGTGTGTCTGAGCCTGTTTGTGTGCATGTGTATCCATTTGTGTGCTACTCTGCATGTTAATGAAAACAGGGCTGCCAGAAGTGTGTGTGAGTGTGTGTGAATTTGCGTTTGTGTGTGTGTGTGTGTGTGTGTGTGTGTGGAGATCAGTCCCTCTGCTTCCCCCTGTTCCTTTATTCTGGGTCGTCGCTGCTGGGATAGCTGGGATTGTGTGTGTGTGTGTGTGTGTGTGTGTGTGTGTGTGTGTGTGTCACTCCCATCATACGACTGCTGGCTTTCCTCGTCTGTCTTTGTCTGGTTTCCACAGACGGGGGGATTACTGCTGAAGAATTGATACGAGTGTTTAGTCAATAGAAGTGTGTTCAGAGCGATTAAAAATACGCCAAGTTGTTTTTGGGGCCTCGGCGGGACTTTCCAGCTTCCGCACACTAGAAGGCTTCTAATCATATTTTCTGTTTACATCAGAGGCACATTTTTCATGTTTGAAATCGATGTGGAAACACCCAAACATTTTTATTACTTTTTTTTCTCTCAAGGCCTTGTTTATTGCCTCCTTAAGTTAATGATGCAATTCACGAGGGTGAGTTTCTTTCAGAAAAAAAAAAAAAAACAGATTATTTGTGGAGTTTTTTTTTTTAATTACTGTAAATTCTGCTCTATGCTGAGAGGGAAGAATAATAGATTTCGTATGTTGAGTTGTCATTGGTAGTGGGGACACTTAGTACTGAAGTACTGAGGTCCTTTGGTTTGGAATTCGGTTCAAATTTAGCCATTGATGTTCTGTAAACACAAGATCTACCATACAGAATGGCTAATAGCAAGTGAAAAATATTCTCCTGTCCTGTATTGTGGAGGTTCAAATTTGGTCCTAACAGAAAATCACAAGTGATGTTGTTAAAGTAATTGGGTCATGGTAAGAATGCAGCTTTTGCATAAAAAAGAATAAAAAGTGGTGTTAATGGCATTTGAGTCCATAGCAACCAAAGTGTGTGCCTGTGCAACATTAGAACTTATATGTAAAAAAAAATATTTAAAAATGATTTATGAAACCTGAAAATGTTAGTTTATTCCAAACATTAAATAAACAGGCAGAAACAGACACATAACTTAGGTTAAATCGGACTGAAATCAGACGACTACTCTACTGCACCCATTGAAACACATTCATTCGAATTCCATGTTAACTGTCCACGAGTGTGGTGCCGCAACAACCATTGTGCCACATGCACAACATGTGTATCACGGTATTTAATATGCAAGATCCTCTGCATATGACATGCACCTGTTTTCTTTTTTATTTGAAGATATTTTAGCCTTTAGTTGGATAGGACAGTGGGGAGAATGACAGGAGATGAGTGGGAGAGAGAGATGGGGTAGGATCGGGAAATGACCTCGAGTCGGACTCAAACTCTGTGCCACAGCGACCCCCATGCTCCTGTTTTCAAATTTTAGGTTAATTACGGTTGCTTTCAAAGAGGAGCTGACATTTGTGACCGGGCATGATGTGTACCGTAGATTGTTTTAGAAAAAAAAACACCCATATGTGCCACACACTTTGGTGTAGATTGCCTAGATGTAGACATTAAAAACTGGACTTTATAAGCGAAAATGGCCACCAGTCAGCCACTTTATGTCTTTGAGTTGAAGGGGTTTCTGTTGTTCTGTTTTTCTTCCTTACTGACCTCTGACTTTCATTGCTCTCTTCATCCATCCATCTTTCCATCCATCCATCCATTGCACACATTTACACACCTGGTCACTTATTCGCCCCGCCCTCTCCTCTCCTCTCTTCGCCTCATCTGTGCTTTCTTTTAGGACTGTCCAACTGTCTCCGCCTTCCTCCTCCTCCCTTCTTCCTCTTCCTCCTTCCCCTGGGCCAATCAGAACGCTGTGCTCCAGGAAGCTGCCGAAGTGACTCCGCCCCTTCACTAACTCTTTCCGGAGATGGCTCCTCCTCTTCCGCACTGTTTTTTGTGTTCCTTGTCTTTCTTTGCGATTCCTGTCACTGACGCTGCCTTTTGTCTCTAACTAACCAGGGAGGCGGGGAAATAAAGAATTAATTACCAGTAGTCATAGAAACGGTCCTTAACCAAACTAACATCCACAGGTAAAACAATAAAATAGCAAAAACTTTGGGCCAGTTTCCAAAATGACAATGAACATCTCTTCCCCTCCTAGAAATAAAAAAACATAATTTTGATTTAAGTCAAAACTTTCAAACTAATTACTTACATCCTAATTTCTTCATTTAACCTTTGCTTAGGTAAAAAAAAAAAAAACACATACTCACACTAACAATGTCACCTGTGTTAGTGGAGTGTGCGATCCATACTTGACAGGCACCTATGCAATGACCCGAGAGCGTTAGTCTTTAGTTAAGATGTGTGTTGCCGTTTGTGTTGGTGCGATCAGCTAGCTTGTTTTTCTACACGACCTCGTGCCTCCACGTGTACAGTTATCATGTACAGAGAAATAAACTCTTTTTACCAGACAACTTTACTGACTTTCTTTCTGACTTTATTACTTCAAGTGTTTGAGAGCAGGTATTATGGACATAGCAACAGTTAAGATAGTAATGAAAATAACAACAGTTAAACAGAATTTAATATTCATATATTAATAAAATGAAATGAAATGAAATGAAAGACATTGAACATTGGATATTGGACATTCTACATGTAAGAGTCTAGTGAGAATAATAAGAGTTGTTCAAATCTGATCCAAATACATTTAAAAAAAAGATCTTTGAATTTCTAGAAATATTTTTTACCTACCTACCTATCTACCTAATGTCTTGTGTTTTAGTAGGTACAGTATGTGTGTGTGTGTGTATGTGTGTGTGTTAGCACTTTAAAAGGGGTGCATGTGGGACCATGTGGGACATGATCCGCATTAGAGAGAGATGATATCACCATTTGTGAGAGAGATATGCATTAATGTCTACAGTGAAGCTGAAAGCTCCTCTGACTGGCTGTCCCAGGAGTGTGATTGCCAGTGTCTTCGCTGTCGCTTTAGTTTGATGCCTGCCTGCGTGTGTGTGTGTGTGCGTGCGTATGTGTGTGTGCGTTTGTGCGTGCGTGTGTGTGTGTGTGTGTCTGGTTCGCCCAGCTGGGGAATAATGCAAACAAATGAGTCGCTGGAGCACTGGTGGCAGGGCCATACTGAGCTGAGATGAGACGAGCGTCTAATTAAAGTGATGAATGCCCAGATGTGCTCAATCAGACAGACACCAGTGATGAACACACACTCTGATGAACACTCACTCACTTAGACACACACTCGGTTGGACACAATCAGATGGACACACACTCTCTTAGGGCGCACTCACACCAGGGTATCGTACCCGAGTACACTTCACCTCTGAAGTCCGGTTCGTTTGAACAGTGTGAGTGCTTCGTACCGTACCCAGGTACGGTGCACTAGTACGCTTGGGAGAGGTGGACTCGGGTACGGTTCAGCTGGACTCGGGCACAGTACGCATGTAGTGTGATCGCAAGCGTACCCGAGCCCAGAGAATCACGCATGAGGGAATAAGCAAAATAACGTTCCATTTAATCTCTGAGAATATTTGGAGTGGACGGTTGTTATAGTAACAAAATATCCCGCTAAATGTAAAGATTCCAGAACACAGCAACTCAACTGTCCCCAGTAACGGTTCGATATGTGCAGTGTGAGTGCGGACCAAGAACCAGAGACAACCGTACTCCGGTACGCCCTTAGACACACACACTGATGAACACACACTCCGATGGACACACTCTGTTGGACACACACTCATTTGAAAACTTGACACACACTCTGTTGGACACACACACATAGACACACTCTGATGGGGACACACTCAGTTGGATACACACTCTGATAGACACACACACACTTATGGACACACACTCTTATAGACACACACACACACACTGACAGATTGCTGAGGGTGCTGGCAGACTTGTCTGACATTTGGGACAGAGCAAGGCTGCCTCATTCGTCTTTATCAGAGCCGGAGGATTTACTGAACTCACTTCAAAATTATGTGCTGCTGTGTACCGGGACACAAACACACACACACACACACACACACACACTCACACACACACACACACACAAATCTGCAGTCTACTTTGATACACACAAAAGCACACAGAACATAAGCAAGTGCATAGAGAAGGAAATCAATTCTTACATCATACAAATATCACACACACACACACACACACACACACACACACACATCTCACTCCTACTTTCTCTCTTTCTGTTACAGTCTCACTCACTCTCTCTCACTTATTCTCTCTCT
>JAGFZM010001250.1:107241-167963 GCA_017657215.1 Limnothrissa miodon
GCAGTAGCATGATCCTATGGTACCTTAGCATTGCAGTGGTGGATGTAATGCAGTCCTATGGTACCTTAGCATTGCAGTGGTGGATGTAATGCAGTCCTATGGTACCTTAGCATTGCAGTGGTGGATGTAGTGCAGCAGCATGGTCCTGAGCCTGTGGGTCTCGTGGCCGGCCACCTGGGCCATGTGTTGCTCCACCCCTCGCTGGATGGGCGTCCACACCTCCTCCGACCAGCGCTTGTGCAGCAGCTCCCGGCGACGCTGGTCCAGCACCTGCTGACGCCACAGCCTCTGATCAACCTCCTGTCGGCACACCCGGACCACACATGATATTTAGCCAGCGAAAAACACACTCAGAGAATACAGTTCTTAAGCTGGATTATTAGGAAGATAAACATAAAGCTAAACCTCTCGCAAAACCCATAATACAATTCTCAGGCCTGTTTATCAGGAAGTATGAAAAACAACAAATGAAATAACGAAAAAGTTTTGGCATAAGTCATCTTCAGCCTCTTAGGCCTAAACGTTTGTCTTGTTGGTCATGTTTCCTTCATGTATACACCCAGAGTTGAGCGCACTTTATCTAAAAAAAATCTGTAACTAACACCAGGAATGACCTTAATACAGCAATCATGCCAAACAATCACACTGAAATTAGGGTTATGCTGCTACAGGCTACATCAACTTAGTATACAGCAATTATTACGAGCTTTCAGTTTTCAAATTTGAAATCCATCATATCAGTAGTGGTGTTTCTACAGTGAATAATGTTAGATAGTAAAAGCATTGTGAAATGTAGTTATGGTAATGCATAGTAATGCACTTTTGGTACAGCATTTTTTTTTTTCCATTTCTCCTTTTTTCTCCCATACTTTGACTAGTGTGTTTTCTGTGTCTACTATGGGCTGTGCGATGGCTTTCAGGTCCTCATGCTCCGCCTCAAGTTCTTTCTGCAGGGGAAGAACCACAAATAATGCAAATAAAACAATTCTTTATGACCAAACAAATAGCAAATATTTTTTAAATATGTGTGGTGTGAATATGTGAATAGATAATTATGTATATAGTAGTACATTGTACACTCTGTTGTGGTTTGTGTGAGATGAGCACCGATGGGTAAATATTTAACTGAGGGAAAGGTTCTGTTCGATAGGTGAGTCTGTTATACCTGGAGCATCCTCAGGGGGATGTGGGAGATCCAAGGGGTCTGGCCAGTGTCCCTGCTCTGCACTGCCCCCACACGCCCATCTGATGCTAAGGCCAGGGGCTCCCGCTTGATGGTAACTGGCGACTGGGAAACAGAAAAAAAAATAGGAGCAAGAGATTCAGGACAGTGCCACCTAGTGATTCTGCTCAATATCACACTTCTCTACTGTGCAGTCAATGAGGTCTTCCATGGACTTTCCTCAATTTCTTATCACAGTTCATATTGTTTTGGCTGGGAAATCAGAGAACTGAGGGCTCTGGTATGGCCAATATATTTTAAGAAGGCAATATATTGCCTATTTATTAAGGTCACAAAAGCTATCTGAGGAAATGTGAACCAGTTCCAGGAGGTTCCAGATGCACAAACAAAAACAATGTGAAAAATGTTGGTGTCCCAGGCTAAAACAATAAGGTTGGACAGGTAGGACAGGATGGTAAATGCCCGCAAGGCTATCCTAAATAAAAAAGCAGAGAAAACATTGTCAATCATCAAACTTTCAGTGTCAGCCACTACCCTAAAAAGGGGCATAAAGTGTTAAATATGAGACTCTACCTTTAACAGCCACTAATGAAGGTTCTAACGATTGTTTTGTTTTTAATAAGAGGATGCAGTGACAACACAATAGAGGTGGAGAGATTCAGAACTCGCCTGTGGCCAAGCCACCCCTAGCCCGTCACCCAGCCCAATCCCCTGATCTTTCACCAGCCCTCACACTCATACAACACAGTACAGGGCCTCAGACAAAACCAAGGTAGCCATGCATGCCGACTACAAGTGTCAGCCGCAAACAGATCCACCCTGGGCGGCAGCTGTGCAAATGTGCCCCTGGGCTCAAATGAGGACAAAGCCACTGAATTATTACTGAGAACAGGTTCAGGGGGCTGGGTGTGCGGTTTGGGTGTTCTCAGGGAAGGCAATCACATACAACAAAGCTGATTTCTGCACAGAAGCCTAACACATGCTTTCGGTGTCAGGCTATAGTGTAAATCAATTAGTGTAATATTTTGAATCTACTTGGATCTACTGGATGTCTGAGTATCTGCACGCTTACTTTAGTGAGCCTAAATGGGACTGCTTGAAATGTTTAAAAAAAAAAAAAAAAAAGAAGAAAGTTTAGGGTCTTACCTTTGATCTGATGAGGCAAGCAGGAGTAACTTTTTTGTGGACAATAATGACCCCCATGTTCTTCTCTTTAAGTGGCATGGCTTTAAAACACAGAAGACAACTCTTCAGCAGTCTAACCACTATTGTGTTATATTAGGCTACACACCTGTGTGAAGTGAAGTGTTGCCTACTTACTAACATCTCAAACTCAAACTACGTGAAAACAGATAGGCTACTAGGCCTATATTCTGATCTTCAGCTTCAATCAACTGGAGAAGATGTAACGTTAACAACAACCATGCCAAAGATAGTTAGGCTATCACCTTCCAGTCTGGTAGGTTTTGTTTAAAGCCAGTGCCTTGAGATTGGGTAAATAAGGAAGGCTAATATTGTTATATCTAGAAGCACCAGACCACCATTTTGAAGAGTGAAAAAAAAAACCTTGTGAACTGTTGAGCGTCACACAAATGTTTGTATAACCATCGTTAGCCTAGTTGATTGAGCAAGTCTGCCAAATAAAAGTAGGCCTACAGAATGCCTTACATAATGCATTGATCAAGTTACCTAGTCTTCCATACCAGTGCCACTGCCTTCAACTGCGCTCCACTACGCGTAGCCTACAGGTGGCCAAGAACAGCTGGCATTTATTCTGTTCTAGGGCACCGTCGCCCCAGGATTTGCGCCAGTGTTGATTTCCCCCGAACGTATCTTTCCTTGCGTGCCCTTGGTTGCCATAGTGATTTCACACGTGGACATTGGACAAATGGAATGTTAAGTACATTCGTCACTGCCCAGTTATTGTGTTGCCCCGAATAAACAATTTAGCCTACAAATGCAAAAAAAACCGACGCTGTTCTAATAAATTTTAACAAAAACAACTCAACTACCTTGGACATACAAGAAAGTTGTTTTAAAAAATGATCAATACAGTTAGGCTACTATGTCTGACTTTTAAATGTCTGACTGTTTTAAATCTGAATTCGTCTTATTTTGTGTTCTACTTGTTTCCTCTTTTTAGAATCAGACGAATTATAGAAAGGCAGACCGTTAGGCTATGTTCGGTCTGTTGAAAATGAGACATTACCACACTTGGCATTTTAGGTGACAGCATAAGAGGCTACCGGTAGCCTACAAGAAGCGCACACACACACACACACACACACACACACACACACACACACACACACACACTTGAAGTTACAAAGCCTACAACCAAACATCATTTTTATTGACATGGAATTACGGTTACATGCCTGTACAGACACAATAATTTACAATGTTTTAAACGTCTTAGCATATACCTGGTACTACTCTAACAGCAGCCTACCTAGAAAATACTGCAGGATCTATTGGAAATACTGACAAGGTTACATGATCAGGTCATCTGGGAATGTCCCACTAAAATTATGATTGACACATTTAAGATGTAATAAAATCCATAAAATCATATAAAATTAATGTTCTAAAAAGATTGTCATGTAGGCTAATGACTGGCAGTAGTTAGGCATTGTGTGATATAAGTCACTATCTTTAAATTATTGTTTAAGTTAGGCCTATTTGTGCAACTGGCGAGTTAAATGAAGTCCTAAAGAGACTTCAGATCTTAAAAGTCGGCACTTGAGTGCCATAATATTAATACTTTAGTAAAAGACGCTGTTTAAATTACAGTAAGTTTAAAGATTAACACTGAAAGGCTGTTTGGCAAACGGAGGCACAGAGTGGTCCAGCAGGTATCTGAGGGGAGGTAGTTTGTGATGGAGCCAGAGAATCGTTTGTCCGTATACCGGCAGGACAAACATGCATCAGCCTTTTCTGCATCTACTGCACTACCTATGTTGATGCTCACAGTCTGGAGAATGCTGCAGGCTGAGGAGGGACCCTTCCCTCTGTGGAGAGAAGTGAAAACATTATTTATTGCATTATTGCACTGTAAAAAAAAAAAAAAAATGAATTGAGTAAATGCTGATTCACAACTCTTGGTCAACTGAAAATAGTAAGGCGACCAGGGCACTAACTTTTGTTAGTTGAAAGTGTGTATTTTTTAACAGTGTGGATATATGACAAAGAAATATGAAAAAATTAATCATCGTACCTAAAATGTCTCCAATTCTCTGGACCTCAGCTTTGTTAACTTTAAACTTACTCTGGTCACCTCTGAGAAAGTAAGAACGCAATGTCAGTGTCATATAAAGCCACTTTTACTGAATGTCAATATCACAGTATTATGTACCATATTCTTAATGGAAGAAAATAAAAAGGAAGGTACAATTACATTTTCATTTTTGTTACGGCCTCCATCCTCAGCAGCGCATGAAGAACATTTTTTTGTGTATCCGAGGACAAGGCTTCGTAGGTGAGACGTTCTCCTAAGGGGAAGAGGTCAAAGTGTCCTCACAATGCCCTCACTAAAGACACTGAGAGAATATAACCAGCCGACATGGGACTGACAACTAATAACGCACAACCCGTCTACAAACACTGCATTTTAACAAGTGTGCCAAGGCAGTCTCACCTGCGAGGATGAGTTTTAATGTGTAGGAGCGGACAGCGGGTATAAACTGTCTCTCAGTGAACACTTGAGCACTCTCCTCAGTCAGGTGACGGAACACCACCTGCAGAGAGACTTAGCCTCAATTAAACGGCATCCATGTTGGGTGCTGCAGAGATTCTGCTTGTAGCCACACACACACACACACACACACACACACACACACACACACAAACACACACACACATGCTAACCTGATAGGTTTGGATGAAGGGTTGTAGGATGCCCCTAAAGAAGGACACTATGTTTGAACCATCTTCAGTCACTATCAGCTCTTGGCCTGATATCTGCAATGCTCCACACCTCGCTAACAGTGAACAACCTTCATCAAAATCCTACAGCAGTTAACAAATAAGTTAGGTTAGAAAAACTTTCCATTTCCAATGTGGTATATTTGAAGCTTAATAACAGATGATATTAAGAAAAACTGCCTTTGGTCAAAGTCAAAGGCTTGGTGGAACATTAGCGGGGTTACACTAAAATCATGGCATAATTTACAGTACCTGCACAGCCATTCCTGGGATGAAAACAAATTCATTGGCAAAAAGCTCCTGCAGGAATTTGAAGTGTGTGAAGGCACTATCTGTGAAGCAAAAAACATCAGCAGTTATTGAAGGCTTCAGGTCTGTAATAGTTGCATGCATAT
Source organism: Limnothrissa miodon (assembly GCA_017657215.1). Lineage (NCBI taxonomy): Eukaryota > Metazoa > Chordata > Actinopteri > Clupeiformes > Clupeidae > Limnothrissa > Limnothrissa miodon. The sequence continues at coordinate 112,744 of JAGFZM010001250.1, forward strand.
TAACGTGTAATCAAGGTGGATTATTCTTTCTAATAGTAAGAATTTCAGCAGATGTCTTAGTCATTGAAAGGGATTCACTGTAGGCTGCTTAATGTACGACTGACCTTTTACGAGAAGGTTTTTATTTTCAAATTACTTACAAATAATTAGTAATAAATTAATAATAATGCTTTTTTATACATCCTCACTCTTTGTACAGCTGGGAGCAGTCGCCAAGGTAACGGCAACCAGCGCAGGTCGCAGGAAGACATGCAGCGCCTGGTTCCTGTAGGAGGCGACCATGAGCACCACTGCCGCACGCCTCAGAACGGCCGCCTCTGGAGAGGCAAATTCGCCCGACGCGGCCGCCTCCTGCTCCTCGAGTAGGACCACTTGGCCCTGCTTAGTGCACACCAGCGTACGGTGGAGGGACACACTGGACAACATCACTTCCTCATCAGGAACCTGCGCTAAAAGGTCAGACAGAGACAATGACAGTGTGAAGAAGAGAAGGCCGTATATGTGAGGGGGATAGAGAGAGAGAGAGACAAAGACAGTACAAGGGGAGAGTAACAACAATAAAAATTATATTAACAGATTATTTTAACAGATATCTCAATCTACCCGTATAGCAAATAGTAATAATTAAAAAAATACAGTTCAGCAGACAGAAAATGAAAAAGAATAAAATCACACCAAACTCTCTTCTCTGTAAAGACTACTTTGACTACTTTGACTCTCTTCTCTGTAAAGACTACTCTGTACACCATATTGCAAGCAACTGCAATGGTATGGCTAATCTCGCAGTAGTAAAAGTAGCTTATCACAACAATGCTGCCTTTGTTTTAGTTCCTGTTCGGGGATAACCAGAGATTTGGACTTTGTCACATGCTCTCATATGGTGTGATTGCCTTTGCTGACCTTGACCCTCTGTCTTTCTGTATCTCTCTCCCACCTTTTACTAAGGTGTAAATGTGTCCATTCGGCTGTCTGGAAACTGTGACCGCCATGGTATACCACTAGAGCTTTTTTTAGTCTGAGCATTAGAACAGTGTTTACTAATCTCCTTATTCATCTTATTAATACCACAAACTAATAAACAAATAGCTGTGTGGTATTAGTTTTTTTTTTGTTTTTGTTTACAAATTGGTCGGTTAAGATGTCATATTATTCTTCTTATAACAACCCCATACCACATAATAATTACATGTGGTAAACAAAACACATTTAGCAGATACTACCTTCTCACTGAGTTTTTTGATTGTTTGTTTGTTTATTTGGGTCTCTTACCAGGCCAGTCCAGAAGAGCCCCACACTTGAGGGCGAGGCCCTTGAGCCAGGCAGTGCGCTGGGCGAGAATGTTCAAGCTCAGGCCCTCGTGGCTCTGTAGTAGGACGAGGGCCATGAGGCTCCAGGAGCTAAGCACCATGCCTCTCTCCTGCAGTCGCACCACTCCGTGGGCCACAGCGCTCACAAACGCCTGGGTCTCCTCTCTGGGCTTCTGGGGGAAGTCTCTGGAAACATTCACCGTGAGCGTGAGAAAGAAGAAGTTAGATTAGAGAACATGAAAGAAAGACGGAAGAAAGGAAGTGTACCGAGTAGATGGAGGAGGAGGAGTGACAGAGAATACACACAATTTTATATTGGGTAACACAGAATGCAATCAATCAATTTAAGATTCAAGGTGTCTCTTCTTGCAAGGTCAGATTTATTACTTTACTACTGCGCTCATCATCTAAATATTAGGGCCAGATTTAGATGATTTGTATCTGAGCCACTCAGTTAAAACCGTTAAAAAGCAGTATAATTATTACATTAAATGCAACACAATCAAGCATAATTGCCATAATAGCTGGAGAGTTTTCTTTAAGCCAGTGAGTGTAGCACCTGGGCACTAAGTTATACTGCGAGCGGTTGATCCTCCCCTCAACCAGCTTTCTCAAAGAGACAGGTTGGCCAAAGAACACATGCATGGAGCCATAGTCATCTTCCAGAACACTGCGAGCCTTTAGGAGACCCTGAACAAAACACAACAGACATTTACAGGAACAAAATAACATGGACTTAACCACATCCAGGCTAACATCTGTGAAAAACAAATCTGTGATAAAGTCAAAATAGCAACAAATACATGAATGAATGTAGCATTAAATAGGGGCTAAGCAACATTCTGTTTTTCTCTCTCACAAGCTCCCTCTAAAGACCGCTGTATTGCATTGTATTGCACTGCATTCTATTGGAGGCAGACCACACTGCTGAACATTGCAAGTGCTGTATCTACCGCTATTGGCCACGGTGGCGCATTCTACACCGTTCATTTGCCGTGTAATGACTAATTTTAGCATCCTAAACAGTATGAAACGGATTAATTAAATGAAAAATGTTGCATAGTGGGCCTTTAAGTACCACATCAATCATACTGCACTATCAGTGGTGTATGAAGTTTTTTTTACCAGATGCCCTACCTATGTCATTGATGTCCCATTACCGAGGAATAATTGACACACTGTCAACCAAAACTATATTTGATTTGATTTGATTAAGACTAATTAATTTTCATTTCAATTAATTAAAATAACCAGTTTACCCCACAGCTGTTTTTCTCCAGACCACCTTCATACAGTTGATGCCCCCCCCCCCCCCCCCCCCCCCCCCCGCACACACACACATTACTTTATTTTGACTCTATACCCCCGTTTCTTTGAGCACAATAGACAGACTACATACGTGATTTCACTGCATTTATTTTTTTTACACCTGTAACAATTATGTATGTGACAATGAAATTTCCTTTTTCTTTGATTCATTTGTAATGGAACCATAATGTTCTGTAGGGTTCTTGGAGAACCCATGCTTACCATAGTAGTCTCTTTTGGCTTGGGGACTCCCAGCAGCTCATGAGCCAGCAGGGATTCCTCAAGCACCCGGTCATAACTGATGCTAATGGGGACCAGGCTGATATCATATACCTCGCCCTTAAAGAAGGGTTCCAAAACCATGTGCATCATGCCTGTACGGTGCACACGCACGCACACACACACAGACACACACACATACACACACGCACGCACATACAGAGAGAGACAAAACAAAAGTGTCAACATTTAGGGTTTCATTACTCCCAGCCTGACCATGGAGTATACTCTGAGGTCATTGTTGGATCACATATATCATATCTCCGACCCATTCCATGGCTCACCTAACTTTGGGTTCAAAGACTTCAGTGTCCGGCTGCGCAGTCCTTCCACGTAGAACTCCAATGGGGCATAGCCTGTCTGTTGAGAGCATATTCAGATGCATTTACTCAAGTGAAAAAATAGTATTATTATCAACATGTATACACAAAGTATAATGTATGTATAATATTCTGTATTATTTACAATTTTTTTGTCATTTACAACACAACAATGTAATTTATCACATATCACATATGATCTTGATACCAAATATTAGGCCTAGGGTAATAATTCCACTTGTGCTAAGCTTGCCATTTATACAGACCCTAACGGCAGTTTGTTGCCAATAAGCAAAAACTAATACCGTATGATAGGAGTTTATAGTGGAAATAGAGAGTCTAACCTACATACCCTCACAATGGTTTTCACATACTCTGACAGCACAGCCCAGTAAAGCTTATCCGACCCGATCGCCCGACGGATAAAGAAAGCCCCGGAACGTCGCAGGATTTCTCCAATTAACTTCATTCCCATGAGAGCTGGAGGTAAGGTGAGAGCGACATGGGCAGTTGGACTAAGTTGGTCTTTTATTAAACATGCAATTTGTCTCATTGTGATCTGTTGTGTTGGTTAAAATATTTAACAGCACAATAAACACAGACATAGACTGAGACAATTCATTCAAACTTGAAGGATGACTTTTAATTTGTAATAGATACTTGCGGATTCCTGCAGCGATGACAGGGATGGAGAGGTCATAGGTGAACATGACATAGGAAAGAACTAGGAAGTCCACATAGCTTCTGTGATTGGGCATCAAAATGACTGGGTACTCCTGGATGACTTGCTGAAGCTGACAATGCAAAGACGTGGTAGGCATAAGTGCATGGTGTAATCCAGTTGCATGTCAACGTATGTGTTTATTATTTGTATTTATTTATTTATTTATTTTTATTTATATAGCGCATTTTTACAAAAGGCATGTCTCAAAGCGCTTAACACAAAGAGGCCCAATGAGCAACAGGGGTAAGGAAAAACGTATGGTAAAGGAAGAAACCTTGGGCAGTTCCGACGGCTCAAGGGGCTAGCCCAACTGCCTAGGGCAGGTTTTCAGTCTCTCAGATGCTGATTAGTCCACTATTATTCCATTTGGTACACATTATAAGAAAATTGTGGTATAAATAAAGTAATATAGGAGTCCCATTATAATCCCAGGATAAAACATTAAAGGCCCACTATGCAACATTTTTCATTTGATTAATCCGTTTCATACTGTTTAGGATGCTAAAATTAGTCATTACACGGCGAATGAACGGTGTAGAATGCGCCACCGTGGCCAATAGCGGTAGATACAGCACTTGCAATGTTCAGCAGCGCGGTCCGCCTCCAATAGAATGCAATGCAATACAATGCAATACAGCGGTCTTTAGAGGGAGCTCGTGAGAGAGAAAAACAGAATGTTGCTTAGCCCCTATTTAAATTAAATTAATTCTATTTCAGTCTGTTCCATATGCACAACTTAACCCACCCTAACACAACTATGTGTGTATTTCTTGGCTTCACAACAGTTATGGATTAACTTAAAGCAGCACCAAAGACTTTTTAAAACCTTAAAATAATGTTTTCAAAATCGTTTTGATGGTCCATCAACTCGTAACAAGGTGAATGATACTTGCTGCATTTTCTATGCGGCCCTCTATCGGCTTTAATGGCACTAAACAAGCTTGCCCAATCGGGTAGCAATCTGTAGTTCAAGTAAAACTACAATTGACTTGCCTAATGGCAAGCTTCCGTGTCCAATCTGTAGAGGGTGCGATTTACAAAACTACTTGGTGCTGCTTTAATGAATCTTTCTGTCTTAGCCGTGACAGTCACCCATTAGTGTCTCAAACCCCTTACATTCGCCAATCACTGCTCTGTGTGTGTGTGTGTGTGTGTGTGTGTGTGTGTGTGTGTGTGTGTGTGCGTGCCTGTGTGTGTGTGCGTAAGATTTCAGCTCACCCTAGTCAGGCCTTCTTCGTTGACCAAGATCCTGCGGAACACTCTCTTGAACACCTTGCTGAGAGCGTAGCCCATCAGCCGAATGAAGCTCAGCTGCAGGTTGTGTGACATCTCCTCCAGAATCCCAGAAGCCTCCTCTCTGATCACTTCCACAGGTTCCCCACTCTCCGTGGCAATCTACACACATGCAAGAATAGAAGAATGAAAGAATGTAAGAAAAATGTAAAAGTGAGATATATACACACATGCACGCACACTCGCACGTTGCACACTGTAAAAAAAAAAAAAAAAAAAAAAAAAACACTTTCAACTAACAAAAGTTAGTGTCCTGTCTAACTTTTGAGATAAATGTCCCAGTCTGACCCCATGGAAGTGTCCTTGAGCAAGATACTAAACCCCAATTGCTCCCAGTGACAAGAGTGTATGTCTTCTTCTTACATTCCTTGCATGGCAGCCTCCGCCACTGATGTGTAAGTGCATGTGGTGTGAATAGGTGAATGCGAGGCATACATTGTAAGGCGCTTTGAGTGCTCGTAGGACTAGAAAAGCGCTATATAAATGCAGTCCATTTACCATAATGAGCTGTAAATCAACACAACTCATTACCTCAAGTTTGGTCAACTGAAAGTTAGTTAGGCATAGTTAGGCAGCCCAGACAATAATTTTTGTTAGTTGAAAGTGTGTGTGTGTTTTTTTTTGTTTGTTTGTTTTTTTTACAGTGCACGCACGCATGCATGCTCTCTCTCTCACACACACACACACACACACCACCCACCTCCTGTGTGATATATCGTAAATAGTGTGAGTCCAGCACTGTTTGGTTGAGAGCCCGGACAGAGCCAGCTGGATGTCCTTTAAAAGGCTGTGGGGTGTAAGTCCTTAGGGCATAGCTCAGGTCACTAGTCTTTCTCCTCTCCTCTAGAATATCTGTGAATGCCTCTGCGTCAGGAGTATTCTCTGCACACTACGGACAAATGGGTAAATTGGTTGAGAGACATAACAGAGAGTGTGTCAGTCTTAACTTTTACTATCTATTGTGATATGGGCCTAAGTTTGAAGAACTAATTCAGAAACAAACCACAAAAACAGTCCAGGCTCACTTTCAACTACACTACAACATCCACTTCCCGAATTTTTACAGCTAAGGGCAAAGAGGCCTACTTCTATGTTAGTATGCACGTCTGAAAGTCATGACTTGCATTTCTAAACAACAGTATATCACCGCGTAATACTGGCCGCCTACGCCATTTTCATGATTAAATTCCGTTAACAACAGAAAGTAAACAGGGCAGGCACTGCAAACATGGCCTCCGAATTGTAATTTGGATATCATTGTGTAAATTTAGAAGATAAACATATCTGCAGACTACAGTATGACTTTACTTTAAACGATATCCCTGAGTTGTTGTTCGCCTCGTTCCGTTCCGTGACGGTAAGTGCCAAATGAATTTCATGGAGAAAAAAGTAATGCAGCATCGGCTTTTCATTGTTGTATTCTAATCGTCTAACAATAACCGAAATGGTCAGAAGTGAATTCCAACCCATACCAGAATCTCCATTGTAAATGCACGAAGCCGTGACAGGTGTTTTTAAATTAATATCCAGACGGGACTCGGCCAGCGAGACCCAGTTCTTCGTCCGGGGAGCGATGAAGGCTTCCTGAGCTGCACTTGTTGAAGCCAATGAATAAACAGCTCGATGGAAACTCCTCCTGCTCATTCCAGCGCAAGCACGCAAGTACCCCCCAAATAATCGCTTCTAAAATGGAATGACCTCAAGTAACCCCCAACTGGAAACGCGGCCATTGACTAATTTCTCTATAGGCCTAATTATAAGCAAATGCTAAAGGTAAAGGTAAATAAATAGACATTTTGCATTTTGCAAGTTTGAAAAACACGATCTCATATTAAAAAAATGTTGTGTTTTCTTTGCATTCAGAAATGTCCCACTGCCACTAGGCTATGCCTTGAGCGACACATGCCTTTATGCTTGAACGTCGGATCTTTTGAAAAACGGATCCGTTCAAATAAAAACTGTTTGCAGTTAGCCACGTGGTAGCGAACCATGAACTTGAAAAGCTAGGGAGCAATGGGTGGTGTCTGAGAAAGTTCATCATGACCTCAAATGCACAATGGTGATTGCAGGAGGTCTATTGAATAATAATAATAAAAAGCCTCAGTTTTTTTCTAGTTTATTTTAGCGAGTAACTGAAGGGTGAAATTTGGAACCGGCCTATCTATTGTTTCTAAGCTGTCCCCAATAAATACTTTTGCTCAATATAACCGAACCCAAATCTTCCTTTACATTAAAGACATACATGTTTCATGTTTACTTTACCCTTTCCAGTAGGCCAAGACCAATAATACGGGTTTGTTTTGCTGTGGATGGTCAGATGGGGTTTCTACCCAATCAGCTGTGTCCATATTACATCAGCCACTCAGAGACCCATTCCAAATGTCTTCTGTTTGCTCATGAGAGATAAGACAGTATGCCTACATTACCTGGACATGCGAAGTATCCAGATCAGCAAACAGTGAAGTGATCTGCTACAGAATAATGCAGCGTGGCACAAGGCTGTCCCAAACAGCAAATAGGCAATCGTGCACATATTCTGCAGGGCCACTAGAGAGATCTGCATCTTGTTAAAACTTTAAATTTTCCCATTACAGGCCTTGACATATAACATAACAGCCTGTTTCACTGTGGTTGCATAGTCATTGTATTTTGGGAACTGGCCTCTTGGTCCGTCCCATTATCATATAATAGTCTAGTCTACACATCCTGGCTCGTCTGATCATCATTGGTAAATTATTTAACCTAATAAACTGATCCAAGAAACTACACTAAACAGTAAAGAAAAAAAAAATATTAAAACTTAATCCCTTAATTGTTTGGTCTTGACCTTATTTGCCAGTGCCATAAAATAGCACAGAGTTCATTTGTTTTGGTCTTTCTTAAAACCCTGACTGCAGCATTTTGTATCATTTGAAGCTTCCTACAGTGGTCATTTTGTAAGTCCTATGCATAATTTGCAACAATAGTCACAAGAGTGGAGACAGAAAAAGAAGAACTGGAGAACGGATTCCTCATGTCTTGCTGTGTGCATACCTTAGTTTATGAGGACAGTTTATACTACATTACACCCAGCCAGATACACTACAATACACCCAGCCTGATACACTACAATACACCCAGCCTGATAACCCAAAATAAATGGATATTTGTTCCCTTCCCTTGTACACACACTGTTGCGACTGTAACCTTTTGACAGATAAGCTACTTTCTCAGTAGGAAAAAAGCATGACCCACAGTCTTAAAACCTATTTTCATTAGCTTAAAAAGAAACAGTTTCTCCATATATTTTCCATGTTAATGAAGTTAAATGAATCCAAATTATGATCTATGTCCAGGAATAGTCAATATTAAATAGAATTAAAAAAAAGTATTATAAGAAAAATGTATTTACATTTAGACGTTGGCACCAGTTGTCATTAAGTTTAGAACCTGTACATGTATATATGATTTTCTGGAACTTTATTTTTAACATTAAATAGCCAGTTCCAACTTGCAACTTGACTGGAGCTTAATTTCCACTTTCAACCATATTGGTGCCATTACAGCGCTAATTTTGGTTGGGTTAAGCAAAAAAAAGGCTATGAGACTCAATTGCTAAATCTGTATTATTAATGGTGACAGCAGGCTAACTGACAGGCTAACAGTAGACTATGAAGACATTTGACGAAAAAAAGGAAGTGAAAACATCAAAATGTGTTTTTCTAAATGAGACATCAACATCTGTGGAGCACTCGGTCTTGAAACTAACGTCTGTGTGGGCACCACAGGATATGAGCATTGTTTATTTGCAACTTGATGTTACAGTAAATCTGTGGGCACATCATGGAAATCTCATTGACATTGAGAGTCACCACAGATTTTGAGTTTAGGGGTCGTGTTCATTTCACAGAATTGTAGGTCAGGCCAGGTTGCAGGTCTTCCTGCTTCAGTTACACTGCATTCACACACTTACTGTACACACACATACACACACACACACACACACACACACACAAAACAAAGTAAATGTGAATTTTCAAGTGAGACTGGAATTAGTCTATTAGTGGAATAATAGGCTGTTATTACCGGAACACTCAGAAAAGATACCCTGCAAATCATATGTATGAAAACCAAGTTAAGTTTGTAAACTGAATATTTTCATGCTCTATTCTGGTCCACATTCTGTTCCCTGGACTCCTGGGTTGTGACCCAGTGCCTGGAAGACCAGATCACTATCACTGTAAAAAAAAAAAAAAAATACACACCCTTTCTACTTCAAAAGATTAGTGTCCGGGCTGAGTTGAATTAGCACAGCACTCATTATCTGAAGTTTGGTCAGCTGAGAATAGTTAGGCAGCCTGGACACTAACTTTTTGAAATTGAAAGTGTGTATTTTTATTACTTTTTTACAGTGATGCTGATCCAGTTTGTGCAGCAGCTTGTTCTGCTGCACCATTTTGACCACATGAGTGTCTGAGCGAGAATGAGCTGAGTCATTGCTGACGTAGGCTACATTAAAGAGCAGCATACAGTCATTATCAGAACGTTCTTATCATTGTTATTATCAGTTTTTTTTTCACCAGATGGGTACATGAGATTCTTCATACAGTACATCATCACAAAGCCTCATACTTCACTCACCACAAAAACCTGTGGTTCATGAGTGTCGTTGTTCTTCTGGGGGTCGGAATGCTGCAATAGATCACATCAACATGTAACAAGATGGTATTGCATGTGATGGAAATGTATTGGTCTGCTGGGCATGGTGCATTTTAGAAACTGTACCATATAATGTATAAAAACATATATTCAATATGGAGAGCCAATGGGAAAGATGACATTTATGATGACATAGGACATACATGATCTATAGGCCTCACAAATCTACTTACATCAGCCTAAATTAAAAACTTTGTTTTACATGATGTCCAAACACTGGAAACACCAGCCTCATTTTATTGTGCCTTCATGCTGGGACAAGCCTGCTGTTTTATTTCAGCTCATATGGGCAAAGGTCCAGAGAAATTCCCTGGAAACTCCCCACACATTCTATGTATACATTCTATCTTCTTCTTTCACTTTCAGTGTTAACCCTGAGGCCTGATGTTCAATGTCTCTGACACAAACAGGCTCAGTAAGACAGTTATAATAGGCAAGGCAACGGCATTTATTTATACAGCGCATTGCATACACAGAGGAGACAGTTGAGTATCTTAAAGGCAAACAGCAGTGAATATATTTTAAAAATTACAATTATTGAAGAAGAAATAAATTACATTCTATGTATGAGTTTGAAAAGAAACACATAGATGATACAACTAATAAAATTAAGGAAGAAATGATGTGAAGTAAATTAAAAGTTATGTAAAATTTCCAGTTCGACTTAGCAGAAAGCATCTGCAAACAGCTTAGTCTTTAGTCTCCTTTTGAAACTGGCAACAGTAGGGGTTTTTGATGTCCTCTGGAAGTTGGTTCCACAGCTGAGCTGCGTAGTGGCTAGAGGCTGCTTTAGCACATTTTGTTCTAACAGACGGTTTTACCAGCAAAGTTTTCTGCTGAGATCTGATTGAAACATATCGGAAGAAGCAATGCTTCAAAATCAACTCTACTTGGAGCCAGTGAAGGGACCTTGGTATTGTATGTACTCTGTTTTTTTTCTAGTGAGAACCCTAGCTGTTTCATTTTGAATCAGCTGAAGCTATTTGATGTTTTTTTGGCAGGCCTGTAAAAAGACCATTGCAATAGTCAACCCAACTGGAAACACAGACATGGATTATTTTTTCCAAATCATTCTTTGACATAAGTACTCTAAGTTTGGCAATGTTGTTTAGGTGATAGATTGTTGATTTAGTGATTTGTGCTTTCATGTTATTGTCAAAGTTTAGCTCACTGTCAATGAAAACACCAAGATTAACAGTTTAATAGTTATAGTAATAATAATAATAATAATAATAGTTTAAACTAGACTGCATTTTCTTGGCAGAAACCGCAAGGTAGACTTGCTCCCACAACACCACCCCCCCACACAGACACACACCAAAATTTTTTGCAATTTCGTGGCGGAAACTTGGCAGAAAGTGGCAAGTCCATTATAACCTCTACTGTACACACTCACATTCACTAATGAGGTGTAATGCACATAAACATGATAAACATGAAATCAATGATTTGTGTTAAATTATAACTAAAACATTGTAGCTTACATAAGTGCTCTGAAGCACCCAGCATGTTGCTTTGTTGGGCTCTGGCACGGGTCAGGTGACTAACAATAACTGCTGGAACAGGAGACTGTGACAAGACAGCACAATAAACTAGAGTGAGTCAGTCCTGGAAATTCCTCCAACAGCCCTTTCGGTTTCAGTATTGCTCAGTATGGGCTATATAGGTGCCGGAGAGGCTTTCTCTGCACACTGTGCTGACAGAGGATTGAGAAATACAGTAGGTGTGATGCATTTTGCAAAGTAATATGTTTTTTTTAATTATTGGGGCACATTTATAGACTAATTAAATACCTACAAATAAATGATACACACGTATGGCCCAAATTACTTTGATGATGATGTCTTTTATTTGGATTTGTTTATTTGCAGAATGATGGATCAGTGGAGTGCTGTGGATAGTGAGGAAGAAGTCCATTCCTTTTCTGAGGAGAGACCAGGAAAAGGGTAGGGCAGACATCTTGACTGTGTCAATCAGATCAATAACACAATGGTTACATTAAAATATTGGATGACTAAATCAGACCCGTGATGTTCTGTAACATGAGCACTGCATGTTGTATAAATCACAGCCACATTTTACTAATTCATGTTCACCATTGTGAATGACATCGCGATTTTTAATAACGTTAGTCCATTTTATTAATCACGGGCATGCTTTAGTTTAGTACATTGTGCTCAAGATTTTATATAATGTGATCATGACGATGCATTAAAAAAAAGCACTTGAGCTTTCCAAGGCTGCGTACAATGGACACTTTCACAGCAGTCATTTTTCATGAATTGGTAGGGTAGTGGTTTAGTTGAATTGTTATTGCTGTTATTTGGCATTTTTTAGTCTGTTACATTTTGCACATGTTGTACACACTGCGGTAAGCACAGGTGTTATCAGCAACAGCCCGGAATGTCCCAGAATCAGGTGCTTATTGGACGTCACCAAAAACACCTGTGCTTTCTCTGCCACTTCTTGTGGGAAATGACTGCCGGGAAAAAGGGTCCAGAGTTCATAATGATTAATTAACCTACTGCAACATATGATGTTGTTCTTTCTTTGTCGTATCAGTAAAGACATGGAGGGCGTATTTCACAGTCACCTGAGTGAGCGGGTTCGGCCTTATCTGGACCTCATTGACTCCCTGCGTCAGATGGGCATTGATGAGGATCTGGCCCTGCCTGCAATAGCCGTGATTGGAGACCAAAGCTCAGGGAAGAGCTCTGTGTTAGAGGCCTTGTCTGGAGTAGCTCTACCCAGAGGAAGTGGTGAGATTATTCAGCTGCTAAATCAGACGTTAAAGGAGTTGAAAACCAAGAATGCATGATTTTTGCACAACAAAAAATCACATTCCCTTCACATTTATGTTTATATGTTAGGTACTGGTCACCTTTGAATTGGTCAGAAAAGCTTTGTTTTGTTGTTTGTTTTATGTTTGCTTGCATATACTGTTAGTCGTGGCATGTGCAGGTAATTCATTCATTTATCTATCTATGCATGAGTCATGTGTGGTGTTGTATGTCACTTGCTGTTGGTTTTTATCTATGCATGAGTGATGTGTGAGTCTGCAATGAAGTGAATGTTAAGCCCAAGACAAATTTCCCCTGTGGGGACAATGAAGTAAACTCTACTCAACTCATTTTTGGGCAGCTCAGTTGTGGCTCAATCAGAACTCTATTTCCCATCAGGCATTGTGACACGCTGTCCATTAATGCTGAAGTTGAGGAAGCTGAAGGGGGGCCTGCAGTGGAAGGCCATCATCTCCTACCTAGACAAGACCATTGAGTTCACAGACCACACTCTGGTTGAGGGATATGTCAGGGAGGGTAAGATCTTAATGTACTTATTATCATTTAATTCATTTATTGCCTTTAACCTGGATGCGATTATTGAGGTAAACCAATAGAGATACACTTAGTGATCTATAGAGTAAGTGATGTAGAGAGGCTGACCTGGTTGATGACAGATTAGGGCATGTCTTAATAGGTGCCAGTAGAATGCAATGTAATCATATAGTAGTTGTTATAACCATTGCACTGCGTGGAAATGTTTAGTTTGGGGTAACTTGGCCATAAAGTTTCCCTCTCTTAACCCCCATCAGCCCAGAATGAGCTGGCGGGAGATGGCGTTGGGATCTGTAACGAGCTGATCAGTCTGGAGATCATGTCTCCTGAGGTGTGTGACCTGACACTGATTGATTTACCTGGCATTGCCCGAGTACCTGTAAAGGGACAGCCAGAGGACATTGGAGACCAGGTGAGCGGGAGAGATACGCTTTAAGAATGATAGAATGTTTTAAGAATGATCCTGTTATCTTTGGGGCTTTCTTTGGGGCATTTTTCATGATTTTTCCTCACTTCAAGGGGTCAACAGTTAACATTACATTTGCTTAAAAATGAGCTCTTAACATTTATAAGTAATATAAAGCTCTAAAAAGTTATTCATCATCAAAAGCACTAAAAAGTTATATAACAATTCCCCGTTAATTTTGTCTGTTGCAGATTAAAAGACTCATTCTCAGTTTCATTGAGAAGAGTGAAACCATCAACCTGGTCGTCGTACCATGCAATGTTGACATAGCAACTACTGAGGCTCTCAAAATGGCCCAGGAAGTTGACCCACAAGGGGAAAGGACATTGGGTAATACTTATTTAAACTTGCTAATGTGGTAATTATCATTTGTGTAATGTTTCATGTAATGTAATGTTTTCATTTTTATTATACTGTATCATTTTATTTTTATATTACTGTATATCTTTCAGCTATTCTGACTAAGCCAGACCTTGTAGATCCTGGCACAGAGAAAAACATTCTGGAAATTGTTAACAATCAAGTCATTCCGCTGAGCAAAGGCTACATCGTTGTGAAATGTCGGGGACAGCAGCAGATTCAGGATAGCATCCCTTTAGTGGAGGCAACCAGGATGGAGAGAGATTTCTTCCGTCAACACAAGCACTTCAGGTGATAAACCCAGATTACATCCGAAACATCTGAGAAAGCAAAATAAAATATTTATATTGGATTTGTGTCAGTGCTCCCAATGTTAACCCAGTCTGTGCTTTTACATGAACAAGGTTTCACTGCACCTGCATTAGTATGTTTCACTTGAACCTTTTTATCCATTCGACTTATTATGGAACTTATTACCTACACTTACTGTACCGGCACAATTAATGTATTTATAATCTACCTCCCTTTTTAGTAGTTTGTGTGTATGCTGTAGGAATCGTTTATACAGGCTATATAGACGAGATACCATAGCATAGTTTAGCCAGATGTGTAGTTCTACTTGTATCAATGTCATTGTCTTTGTGCCTTGCATTCTACTGGACACCTTCACTTCATTCGGGAAAAACATACTGTGTCTTTTTTTTTTTTGCTTAAGTCAAATTTGTTTTTGCATTATTACTTCATAGATGTCTTCTTAATGAAGAAAAGGCAACAACCCAGTGTCTTGCAAGTAAACTGACACAAGACCTAGTGGGCATCATCAAAGTAAGTATCATAACTTTTGAAACACTGGATTCTTTATTTTTTCTTTATTTTTAATTAGATTTGAATCAGATTCCTTAGACTGTAGGCCTGTGTTACCTTCATTCATTACTAGTATGTCAGGAGAAAAATAAACAAATAATGGATGATCAATGTGAGCTGTAGCCTATATGTCATGTCAGATGTTATAGTTTCCCTGCAAGTGTTAGGATGGAGAGACTTCTACTGCCATCTAGTGGAGCACTCTATTATTGATATCTCAAATGAATAATTTGTGTGTGTGTGTGTGTGTGTGTGTGTGTGTGTGTGTGTGTGTTTCAGCACTCTCTCCCATCATTATCAGAGGAGATTAAAAAGGAGCTTTGGGAGTCGAGGAAACATCTTAGTCTGTGTACAGGAGGCCCTCCCATAGATGCCCAGGAGAAAAAAAGCTACCTTGTTGACGTCAGTATATGAATTCAGGGCTTATGATTATGATTTTGTGGAAAAAAAAAATGAATGGATCCAGATTGAAAAATAACCACACATTACATTCTAAGCAGCATGGTTTGACTTAATAAAACTTCTCCTTTTTATCTCCTTACAGACTTTAACTCAGTTCAATGACAAGATCAACCGATTGTCAACTGGAGAAGTTGTCAATGATGATAATCTGTTTGTGCTCCTACGAGTCCATTTTCAGACATGGAAAGACGAACTTGAGGGCAGCCAAAACTCATGTAAGTGCTTCTAATAAAAACAATGTCTTGGACTTTTCCTGGATACTTCCTAGATTCCAAATCAAATCAATTTATTTGACCCTTACATTATAATAAGATTCTGCTGTTTAGACACTGCACTTCTATTATTATTACCTCCATCTTAATTCATCTAGGTTTACCATTGCCTCCATCTTAATCCATCTAGGTTTACCATTACCTCCATCTTAATTCCCACCACACCATCTAATTTTACCACCACCATCAGCTTAATTGACCCAGATTCACCGCCAGCTCTATCTTATTTTACCCAGTTTTACCACCACCTCCATCTTAATTCACCTAGATTTACCACCACACCATGTTATTTTACCCAGGTTTACCACCACCTCCATCTTAATTCACCTAGGTTTACCACCACCATCAGCTTAATTGACCTAGATTTACCACCAGCTCTATCTTATTTTACCCAGGTTTACCACCACCTCCATCTTAATTTAACTATTTTTATGATGTCAATGACTACACAAAATTTGAGTATTTGCCATGTTGGGTTGCAGAACTACTACTACCACTACTACTGCAAAACCTAGTAGCAGTAGTAGGAAACAACATTGTTCATATGTATATGTATATATATAGTCCCATATTAATTGGTTAAGTTACCTCTTTCTACATTATAATTGGTGTCCTCTGCAATAGTTTCCACAGTGGTACAGGATGTGGTGAATGAGTATGACCAGAAACACAGAGGAAGAGAACTGCCTGGATTCAGTGACTACAAAGTGTTTGAAAACGTTGTGCAGAGACTGGTGGTGAAACTACTGGCTCCTGCCCTGGACACTCTGAGGATCATCAGAGGTAACCTCACAAAGCCTTAATGAGCCTCATTTACTGTGACTTCATTTTTTAACAGTCCCTAAAACATTCAACAGTAGTATATTAGAGAAGGAAATAGCTGGGATGATTGTAATAGATGTTACACTTCTTTGTAGAAACCATTGAGAAGCAGTTCAGTGATGTCTCAAAGACCTGCTTCTCCAACTACCCTTTCCTTCAGTGTGTCACAATGGTACATTTCAAATCTATGAAAACATTTTATTACATTGTGCAGTGTTGATCTTCTCATGTCTAGCATTTTAAAGTTCCTGTTACAAGTCAGTCATAGATTTGTTCATTTCTCTGTTTTAATTTTTGATAAAGTTCAAGATTTAAGTTCAAGAGATTTTCAAATACTGTACATTGAGTTACTAACGTAATACATGTAGTGAGTGTGTGAATGAATGAATGAATGAATGAGTGAGTGAATCAGTGCTGCTTAGCGAATTCATTTGTTTCATTCCATACGTTCGCTCAGAACAAGATTGACAAAATCCAGTCGAGACAGGAGGCCAAAGTGGAGGAGAGAATTAAGGAACAGTTTCAAATGGAGCAGTTGGTCTACACACAAGACAGCATCTACTTCAAGACTCTAAAGAAGGATGCAGCTGTGACAGATCCCACTGGTGTGAACTGTGCTGAGTACGACAGCCGGAAGAAGTATCCTGAAATGCTCCAGGCCTACTATGAGGTGTGGTGCCAACACTGTAGATAGATAGATAGATAGATAGATAGATAGATAGATAGATAGATAGATAGATACTTTATTGATCCCCAAGGGGAAATTCAAGAGCAAGAGGAAATTCAAGAAACATTTGAAAGAAAAGAAAAGAGAAACTCACAGCTTTTCCTAACTACAAGCGACGCGACCAAATGTTGGCGACAAAACCAGATTGCTCCCTTGGTTTTCTATTGGACTATCCTAAGTGAATGCGACAGAACACACGATGCTACATGACTTTTTTTAAAAGAGTTTTTGTCAGTCAGTCTGTTTCTGTTTTAATCGCTCAAGTTGACTTATTAGTATCACATAACAAAAACACACATCGAACGTGTTTAACATTCAGTACGGCGTCATAGTTGCACAGTCACTAGCAGTTAGGACACGGAAAAGGGAAAGTTAAAGGAAACATCAGAGGAAGACGTGATTTATTCAGGTGGTTTCTCTCTTCTCTCTCTCTCAGATAGTGATCCAGCGTCTGGCAGACCAGATCCCCATGCTGATCCAGTTCTTCCTGCTGAAGGAGTCGGCTCGCGTGCTGTGCAGTGAGATGCTGGGTCTCATCGAAGGGGTGGATGTGGACAAGGCCCTGTGCGAGGTGTCGGACTGTAGCCGCCGCAGAAACGACCTCCAGAGCCGCATCGAGCGCCTCAGTCTGGCTCAGGAGAAACTCAGCCATTTCCTCTGAGGAGCTTCAGCACAGACATGTGACTTTTACACCAATGGTGCCGTGGAACTTAGAGCACAATGTATATATATATTTGCTTGTGAGTGGTTGAATTTTTTTTTTTTTAAATCTCAAATGTAAGTTCTCAAAATCATTTGGTGATACTCTTTTATGTATCCTAATATATATTTTTCTTGTAGAGTTTGTCCTGAACTTCATATTTATTCACTAGTTTATTGCCATTGTGACGAAAGGGGTCATACATTGTGACATGAATATTATTGTGTACAAAATTAAAAAAGTCTCATTATATAAAAAAATATTCTGATCCTTTATTATTGCTATATCAAAGTATAGAATTTTTATGTGCAAATATGTTACATTTTGCATTATTTTACTTTATCAACACTTCTAGACAGATGTTTACTTATAGTCTTTCAATATACTTCTAATTAATTTGCCAATATCTTGTTATAAAAGTTCCAAAATCCTTGTAAACTTTATTGGCACCATTCCCTCTCTGTCACATTAATACGTTTATGATTAATAACTCAAAACATTAATTATTTTCTAAATACTGAATGTCACACCAAATTCTATGGGCATGACCATGGCTGGATTAACCAATGGGTTTTATGGGTGTGGTCATAGGCTCCTCCCCAGTCATAGGGACCTGTCCAGTCATGAGGTTCGAATATATAATAAATATAAATAAATTGATCGCTGTTACTGAAGGAGATCCATATAAGTGTATTGCCTCGTTTCTAAATAGTGGCCACCTGCCAAATTTGTTTTACGACGCTGCCAAACCTTTGTACCCTTTTGTTTACTAGGGTAAAACATTAGACTATTTGAACTAAATAGTGACATGGCCACCACTTTTTCTCTACCACACTGCTAATTTCAAGGTTAAAACCGCAGTCCAAACAAAACAACAAAACCCAGCAGCCTCACGCTGGATGCAATTAGACCTAATCTCTTTCATTGCATTATGTTAAAATTATTAATCAGAAGTAAAATGTCTCTTTGTGTGAGTTATAGTTATGCATTTGTTCTTGTTTATAGTATCACACAGGGGAGCCGTTGTTCTTCATGGCATTCAAACTAATACAACTAAATTTGCTGGGAAGGCACCCATGTTCATGTGCAGGTCATCCAGGGCACATTGTGCAGTTCTTCCACCACTGGCTCGGATTTATTTTAGAATACGGCCTTGAGTATGTTTCTGAACGTATGTCTGTGAATATTCTCAATCATCCAGGTCATGCTGGTCATAGGTGTCCTTGTGGGTAGGTGACGAATGCTTGCCAAACAACATTTTGGCAATAATTGTCTGGATCCTGTGATCAAATTTACCCATCAACATCAGGGCAACAATCAGCCTGACCCTGTGATCTCAATGACTTTTTTAACCACAATATTTCACATTGACTATGCTAAAAAATATCGACTATGCCGAAAAAACTCCTAATATTCCCATCAGCAGCTAGAAGAAATAAAGCTTTCTGGATAGAAATTGTAACATCTTCAAGCTTCAAAATAAGTCCAGTTGCTTGAGAACAATCATGCTTGTTTCTTGTAGCCTGGCTAGGGCCCATGATCTATCCCTGGCTGGGATCAACATTTCAAAGGTCTCCAAACAATTCCCTGTTTAAAAAAAGGAATATGGCATCACACCAAATTATATCTATTTTTGGGACAAAATGTTTTAGTTAAGGGTGGCTTCAGAAAATTATAAGTGAACTTTTAGTTAAGCAGACGCACAAATAAATCTGGGTTATTAATGGATGATTGAATAATCACAAAATGAATTCATTGTGGTTCTCTATGTTCATGTAAAACAGCACTTTCTGAACAATAGCACCACAGTGTTGACATATTTTATATGAATTGCTTATTTTTCATACATTGGACCAAAAACATGGGACAAATTCATACGGTCCGTAAACTTTCAAATTAACCGTGGTTGTGGCCAAATACAGCACAATTAACCCATGAAGGCTATTTCAAACTCTGGATTAAATATGAGTTTTTGTAAAACTTATACAGTACATGTACTGTTCACTGATTACAGTAGATAGATAGATAGATAGATAGATAGATAGATAGCTACTTTATTGATCCCCAAGGGGAAATTCAAGGTCCCAGCAGCTTAAAAAGTCACACACAACATATACTACAGTTACTCAAAACAACAATAAAATACAAATACTGTGGGTAGAGATGCGCATGAATGTACTGAGGTACAGTATGGGGAGTGTGTCAAGGTAGTTGTGCAAACGAGACCAGTAGAGCAATAGTGCAAGGTTAAAAGTCTATTGACTAGCAATAAATATGTGCATATGTAAATGGACAATAAAAAATATCAGCATAGCAATAAAACAGTTTATATTTGTAACAACTTGCACAGGACTCTCTCTCTCTGTGTGTGTGTGTGTGTGTGTGTGTGTGTGTGTGTACAGTATACAGTAGGTCTGCACAATATATTGCACATTTACTGTCATTGTGATATCAACATGCGCAATATACATATTGCGAAAGACTGCAACATATCATATCGCAAACTAGTGTGCGTGTGATATCGCATATCGCATGTTTTCCTAATATCATGCAGCCCAAATATACAGTATTTTCGCTACAACTTGCACAGGGCTCTCTCTCTCTCTCTCTCTCTCTCTTTCTCAA
Organism: Limnothrissa miodon; assembly: GCA_017657215.1. NCBI lineage: Eukaryota > Metazoa > Chordata > Actinopteri > Clupeiformes > Clupeidae > Limnothrissa > Limnothrissa miodon. The sequence goes on from JAGFZM010001250.1 coordinate 133,306, forward strand.
TTCAATTAAAAGGGTGCTTCATATCTCTAACAGAGGTGAGATATTCAGCCAATTCCTATTCTCTTTTTTTAGGGCCAGATAGGAATTCATACTTTGGGCGGTAATTTGGTGTGTCCAATGGTCTAAATAGTCTTCTTTAGCTTGGTTAATAATTTTGACTCAAATTGATGTTTGGGAAGCAGAGCTGGACTGAGCTTTATGTATATTTGTTGTTACGGAGTTAGCTTCAGTATCAGCTGTTTTTTCTCTCTCTGTGCATGTGTGAGTGTGTGTGTGTGAGTGTAGACATATCTGTAACTGAAAATGTGTGTGTGTACATTATGTTTGGGGGTTTGTGTGTGCGAAGGGGTAGAACTCTCTCTCTCTTTCTGTCTCCCTCTCTCTCTCTACCTCTCTCTCTCTCTCTCTCTCTCTGTGTGTGTGTGTGTCTGTGTTCAAGCTGAATTTTCCTCAACAAAGCAACATTACTATTCTTAAATTGTATTAAATTCTTAAACTGTAAGATGACGTTTTCTTTACTGTATTTATTTATTTATTCTTTGCTATAGTCTCCAAAGTTTTCAGTTTCTTTGATGTTATGAGATTTTCCTCTGTTTTGATTAGTAATGTCAGTAAAGATTTAATAGCCTATTCTTATCACTGCTGGTTGTATATTATCCAAAAATTCACATGATACTTTGGCTTTTGGGTGTGGCTGATCACAAAATGACAGCAAATCATATCAATGCCAGTAAGGACAAAGGTTAAAGATATAATATTCACAGCTTTATTATTTGAAATAACTGGTGTGCATTAAATACTGAATCTTCCTATTCCTATTTTTGTAGTGGCCTATGTGTGCGTGGATGTCTGTGTGCCTATGTAGGCTATATGTTCCCTATGTTCCGCGTCAAATAAAGCCTCTCTCGATTTATCCATACAGTATCTCCCTATCTGCCTGTCTAAAGGAGGAAATTAAATAGGCCTGTCGAGTAAAGCAGTGTTTCAGATGTGTCTATAAACCAGCTGCAGTATGATTTAGAAAGCAGAGTGAACATTTTATGACTTGGAAGTAATTCAGCTTCTCCTTACAATTCTATTAAATTCTATTCAATTCGATTTTATTTATATAGCACTTTTTTACAAAAGGCATGTCTCAAGACGCTTAACACAAAGAGGCCCAATAAGCAACAGGAGCAAGGGAAAACTCCCTTACATCATCTTAACGCTATAAATCTGGCGACTACGATAGCCTGTTTGCGAGAGAAACGGGCGTGGGTGGCCAAGATGAAATCGAAACTGTGAAGGTGACGCCTAGAATGTGATAAAGCCTACTTATCAGTCTTAAACATTCTGCTCAGTTTTCCAGGCCAAGCGGGAACAAACAGGAAAAAAAACAGCGGCACTGGGACAGGTAAGAACAATACAGCACCTATCTCCGACTTGATGCAATTTAAATAACCTAGACTGTAGGCTCTGCTACTGTATAGAGCTCCAGGGCGTAAAATTAGGGTGGGCGAAAGTGACATGTCGCCGCCAATTCGGGGACATCTTAAATGCTTTTAAACTATACTGTGCAAAAACAGAGATCATCATCAAATTTCTCATGAACATCTAATGCCTATACTTTCACCTCCAATAAGCTATCATAAACCGAAATCCCAACATTATAGATGATAGATCACACGTTTTCCTTTCCATAAGCTTTTTCTCTATAACGGGCGCCTTATGGAAAACGTCCATAAGCTTATGGAAATTCCGGTTTTGGTTTCGGTTTAGGTGAAAAGAGACGCTATCAGTGGCAGTTGTTTGACTCTTAGTTTGTAGCTGATCATGCGCTTTTGTGTCTGTTCTTCATGTGTCATTCACATGTTTACCATGCGCTTGTGTTTACCATGTTACTTGTGTCCATGCCCCTTATGTATTTTATGGTTTAGTGGACTTGGTCCTTTGGTCTTCCTGACTAGTTCCTTGGTCCCGTGTTCCATGTGCTTTGCTTTGTTCCTATCATTGGTTATTATGTTTCCATCAATGCTGAGACCAAACCTACACCTTTGACAGAGCTCCTTAAGAGGAACTGGAGTCATTTTTTATGATGAGAACTACACTGTAGTTGAAAGTATGTATTTCGTACTGTGTCAATAGCACTTATGTACATACTACTGTGTAAATAGAACTGTGTTTGAGCTCCAGAACAAAATGGACAGCATGATTGTGCCCTATGTTGAGGAGCCGGCTTCTCCCAGGGAATCTCCCTTGGGTGCTGCTGAGCAGACACAGGAGATCAGGTATGTGTGGCCGTCCCATTCAGTATTTAACTTGTAAATTCTAATTTACCTGTATGTGAAGTCTGTATGGTATGTTAGAGTTTGCTGTGAATGAGTGTGACAACCTCCAACCTGTGATAACGTTCTTTAAACATACACCCAAATAATTACATTTTAATTTATTTCTTAGAATGACCACAGGGGCATCAAAGACAAGCATTGTAAAGCAATGTCAAATGTTCAATGTGAACAGGTGATCAGTTACAGCCAATTTATAAACTCATCAGTAATAACAATACTAATAGCTCTATAGGGAAAAGAAATACAATTGAAAAAAAAAAAACCTAAGTATACAGTACATTACGAAATGTACATATATATAAATGTATGCATAAAAACATAAATCCGATTTCATCATCTAAGAACAATTTTGTCTTTATTTAAGACTTAAAATCAAGAAACAGCAAGGGCTACTGGCATGTCCTTAGAGAGCTATGTTTATCTACATAGCAGCTAAAACACATCTTACATTTTAAGAAAACATGGCAGATGCTTTAGGAAGCACGTAAAAGCAGTTTGATGGAGGTGAGGACACAGTGTGTCACCAATTTTACCAAATTAACTGCAGCCACACCTACAAAGACACACACAACGAGAAAGACATGGGCAAGGCCAGCAGGAAATTCAATTGAATTCAATTTTATTTCTATACCGGATTTTACAAAAGGCATGTCTCAAAGCGCTTAACACAATGCACCAATGAGCAACAGGGGCAAGGAAAAACTCCCTTGCATCGTTTTTTGTTTTTACTTGTTGTAGTAAAGGAGGAAACCCTGGGCGGCTCAATACGGCTGAGACGGCTCAATAGGCCAACCCAACTGCCTCAATAGGCTTAATAGGCTAACCCAACTGTTTTCAGGCTCTCAGATAGTGAGAGTTCACCATTAGTCCATTAGGCACACATCATAAGAAAATTGCAGTTAAAATTGCAGTAAAATTGCAGTCTCCATCAGATTTCAGAGAATGTGTGTGTTATATTACATGTGCAACCATTTACAGGTGTTGGCTAAGTGATGAGAGAGAGAGAGAAGTGGAGAATTAAAGCCTCTATGTGTAGGATTTATCTTCTATTTATCTTCGTCTTTTATCAAAAATATATTTTTTATGTTAAAAATATAATGTAAAACGATGGTAATTACCTCCATGAATAAATTGTAGTGTTCCGGTAAACTTGGTAATTTCCATTTATATATAAATATGGCTGGGGACCAAAGAAGAATGTCCATTTTGCGCCGCCATTTTCAAAAGTACGGGTTCTTGTAGGGGAGAGCAGTATCGTATATTCAGCTCCGCCTTTCGCGTTTCCGCTCAGAGACTGAGTAGCAGAAACTGAGATAAGAGCGAGCGTTCGGCCTCCGTAGCAAGAAGAAATTAGTATTGTGGGAAGGGGAGGGCTAATACATTTTATTCAAACGTATGCAGTATACCACTTCGCCGATAGATGGGGAATTCTGATACGATCCTACACATAGAGGCTTTAAAGGAGAGGATGAGAGAGACAGAGTGAGAATTGTACGGCTTGACAGATGGGTGGTGTTGTGGCGGCATTTAGCTATAGCAGCATAACTAAGGTATGATGTATGGCAAGCCAACACCACCAAATAAAAGGTCAGTGGCCACAAAGCCTGCGCCCGACCCGACCCAAACCCGTATCCGACACGGCACAACATTTTTCACCTGTTTTATTAAAATTTGCGGTTCATCCGCGGGTACCCGAACCTGTGCAGGACTCTGCCATGAGGAGGGGTGGTTTACCATACACCATCCCTAACAAAAGGGGTCAGTAAATAAAAAAGTTTTGAGTCTAGACTTAACGGTGCTGTGAGTGTCTGCTTGGCGAATGTTAGAGGGGAGCTTGTTCAGATGGGGATGTAAGCATGAAGAATTGGCAAGAAAATACTATGAAATGCAGCATCGCCTCTCACACACGGATGTCCTGGTAGGAAAAGCTGGATTCAGGATTTCACCCCAGCACCCATTTATCGGGGCCTCACCTGATGGATATGTTTCCTGCAGCTGCTGTGGTTCAGGTATCATAGAACTTAAGTGCCCGTTTTGTGCAAAGGATCTTTCTGTCAATGAGGCAACAGATTCTGTTGCACACTTTTGCCTTGAAAGAGATGTGCAAGGAAAAATCAGACTGAAGCGGGATCATGCATACTATTATCATGTACAGATGCAGCTATTTGTTACTGACAAACCATATTGTGACTTCATTCTGTGGACTGAAAAGGAAAGCACTGCACCTTTTGTTGAACGTGTGACACCTGATGTGGCATTCTTTGACAAAGAACTGGAATGTGCTCATAATTTCTTTAAATAATGTATCATTCCAGAGTTGCTTGCCAAGTATTTTTCTGCACCAAAATCAACATCTGCTGATCAACAGCAATGGTGCTACTGCCATGAGCCAGAAGCAGGGAATATGTTGGTCTGTGCATCAGATTTTTGTTCCATTAAAAAGTTTCACCAAACATGCCTTTGCATGAAAAGGTTTCCTAAACAGTGGGTATGTCCCACCGGCCGAAAGGTTATCAATGCCCAAAAAAAGAAAAATGCTTACCTGTAAGATGATTAAATGCTAGCTACTAATGTATTTATGAATAAACAGTTGTTAAACCAATATTGCTCTCTTCATCATTTCTGTTAAGTATCTGTAACAGTCAGGGCAATAACATATTGTTAGGACGTTCCTTTAAAAAAACACAAATATTTGGTTGGGTCGAAAAATCAGTTTAAATACATGGATGTGCAGTTTGATCTGTAAACAGAAACAGACAAACTGTAATTGCATTATCAGAATAGAGTCCAGATGACATCTAGCCTTCGTGTCCTGCTATTTGCAAGAGGAGTGGGGAAACTTTCCCTTCAAAAGTGAACACACATCTAGAAACAGAAGTGAGGAGCAAAAAGGTTTATTTGCTGGTTGAGCCCATTTGTGGCCAGCAACATCTGTTTTATCTACATCCCCATCACTGAAAGGGCACCACAGATGCAGACACATTTGTAAGTGCACAACACACACTCGTAATCTTGTCAAGGTAGGTCACATCATTTTCCCTCTCTATGTCTGTGAAACTAATGGGTACAGTGCTTTGCAAGAGTGTATACTTTTGACAGAGAACTCCTATTACTCTTTCAATGTGTATCCTAAGTGAGGCTAAACATCTGGTATTCTCCAAGTCAACAGGATCTAACTGTTTCTTACCTCGAGTAAATGCTGGAATCTTTAATTTGGCTAGACATCTCTGGATAGACTCTTTAACAAGAAAACCCCTGTCTGCTAAAACTACATCCCCTGGGAGCAAATGTGATAAGAAATTACTGTTTTCTGTGATAAACGTATCACTGTCCGGCCTCCCCATCCAGTGGAAATAAAACAGATGGAACCTTGAGGGGTAATTGCAATCAAATATTTCATTGTGTGGGGTGACTTGTAAGTGGAATAACATTGGGCACTGGCTAGCAATCTACTGGGTTTCTCTTGAAATATTTCAAAACAATCTAAAATGCAAACGGTCTTCTCAAAGCTACTGTTTCGAAATGCATACGGAAGAGATTTTCTCAACGATTCCCTTTCAGCCCACAACACTAGACTTGGCACCAGCCTACAATGCATAACACTAATGCAATGTTTGAAGAGCTTGCTTTGAAGAGTCGATGCCAAAATAAAAAGCCAAAAAGTCAAGGACAAATTAATTCTAAGCTTCATTAAAGTTAATATGTACAGCTGAAAATATGTTAAACCAGATTTAAGTTTGAGAAAGGGAGCCAAAATATAAAAAAAATGTCATGAGGATTGAATATGTTGATACACCAGTGAGGGCATTAAACCTTTTATCATCGTTATGCAAGCTCATCTCATTCAGTGTGATCCTATTATTATGCCAATGCCTCCATTGTCTGCAGTATATACCAACTTTAATTAGTGCAAAAACTTATTGATTTATAAGTCTGTGGAGATGGGTTTGAACAGGTCATGGAAATCTTTGTCTGCTCTATTTTTTGTAGCTTTGCTTTCTGTCTTCTGTTGAAAATCTCTAATCTCATTTTTCTTTTCCTCTTCTCTGGGGATGGAAGGTAGTGGAATATTGATGGAATGAAGTCTGGACTCAAAGGATTATCACTCTTTCTCTCTACAAAATAAATACTGACATTTGTTTCCATTTGTTGCTAGCACTTGCTTTGCATGACATTGTTAGCTCCATGTATTGGATGCTTTAAATCAACTAGCTATAGTATTAATCAGAAGCAGCAATTATAGACTATTAAAAAATGGAAATACTTCTGCTAGTACGTGTTTTGTTCAGTACTTATAACTTACCTGATATGAAATGATCGCTGCACAAGCGAAATCCAACAGCTGGGGGATCCCATCTTTCCGTCTTGTTTTGCTGGCTCCTGGCTCTTTCAATCCAAAATGGCGTCCTCCTCGGTTTTCGTTACCATATGACGTCAGCATCCGGAGCTCTATTGTGGAATTTGACATTTTAGGAATTACAAGGAGGCCAGCATTCTGTGACCTTAGGGGTCTGGAAGGGTGTTAGGAAAAAGTTAGTCTTTAATATGCTGTTTAGGCCATTAATGGCTTTGTATGTTAGGAGAAGTATTTTAAAATAAATTTGGCTTTTAACAGGAAACCAGTGTAGGGAAGCAAGGATAGATGAGATATGTTCATATTTTTTGGACCTAGTGAGTGCTCGCAGCATTTTGTATTAGTTGTGGGTTTTTGATGCAGCTAGTACCACATCCAGAGAACAGAGCATTACAATAGTCAAGTCTGGAGGTAACAAATGCATGAATTTGTTTTTCTGCATCCTCAAAAGAAAGGAATTTTCTAACCTTAGCAATGTTGTGTAAGTGAAAGAATTACTTTTTGGAGATATGTTTTACATGTATATTTAGAGAGAGGTCCTGATCAATGTATACCCCAAGGTTCTTGACCTTTGTGTTAGTTGTGAATGAAAGTTTCACTAAGTAGGTTCTGATGATGGGGTACATTGTTGGTCAGGTTTTTAGGCCTATCGTTATGACTTTTTGATATCATCGAGGCAGGAAACAAGTTTTGTTACTGGCGTACAGTCATTAGGATTCATTGAAAGGTATAGTTGGGTGTCATCTGCATAAGAGTGGAAGGTAATGCCATGTTTTCTAATAACAGATCCCAAAGGTAGTATGTAAAGGGAAAAATAGCAGAGGCCCCAGTACTGAGCCTTGGGGTACACCAAACTTAGGCCCAATCCCATTTCACCCCTTCGCTCTACCCCTTTCCCCTACCCCTCCGTTTTGCGCGTTCACGTGTAGGGGTAGGGGTGTACCAATTTCCGTTAAGACAGAGGGGTAGGGGTAAGTGGTAGGGCTATATACCCCTCCAAACGGAGATTTTTCAGAGGCACACTCCGAACGGAGGGGTATGAGAAATTTCCCAGAATGCCTTGCAAATCTCCAGAAAAGTTCACAAATGTTAGTATTTTCTCCACTATTGATGGTTTAAAATGTTTGATAACCGTTGTATTGTCTTAAGTTTAACGTTATTCCAATGTGTAATGGTCCTTTTCTCCATAAAATGCACACGAAAAAAATCACTAATACAATGAGTAGTGCAACTTTATTTGTGACTCGAGGGATCGGTTGGAGCATTGAGTTGTGAACGAATTGCGAGCGTACGCGCTAAAAAAGTGTTGCCAACGTAATAGCTGCCGGAGAGTACTGATGATGTATGCGATTGTTGAAGGGGTGTCCCAATTCGTAGGGGTTGACTTTCAAACCCTACCCCTTGTTGCTCTGCTTCAAGGGGCAGGGGGAAGGGGTAGGGGTAGAAATTAGAAATGGGATTGGCCCTTAACTTCAGATGATGACATGATGACAACTTCATAATGATGCTTCATTATGTGCATGTACAAACTGGTAGCGTCCAGTAAGGTATGACCTGAGCCAGGCTAATGCCGAATCTTTGATGCCAATCATATGCTCAAGCCTATGTAGTAAGATGCTGTGATCCATAGTATCGAAGGCAGCACTAAGATCCAGTAGGATTAATAATGATATGCATCCATTATCAGATGAGATAAGGAAATCATTGTAGACCTTTACTAGGGCTGATTCTGTGCAATGATGTGCTCTAAAGCCAGACTGGTAGGTTTCTTGAATGTTGTTTTCGTCCAAGAAGGTACAAATTTGCTTAGACACTACTTTTTCAAGAATCTTTGATATAAATGGGAGGTTGGATATGGGTCGATAGTTAGCCAGGACATCAGGGTCAAGGTTGGGCTTTTTGATAGAGGGCCTAATGACAGATGTCTTGAAAGGTTTGGGAACATGCCCTGTTATCACACTGTGTTCCTCTGCAGATTTCTGAGTTTGGCAAAACTTATTTTCCCTTCTCTGCCTTCTTTGCTCTGCTTTCAGGGAAAAAATGGAGGGAGTGTTCCACAGCCATTTCAGCAAGGAGGTCCGTCCCTATTTTGAGCTGATTGACTCCCTCCGGGTGATGGGGATCAATAAGGATCTGTCTCTGCCTGCAATAGCGGTGATTGGAGACCAGAGCTCAGGGAAGAGCTCTGTGTTAGAGGCCTTGTCTGGAGTAGCTCTACCAAGAGGAAGCGGTGAGTATCTTCCCAGATTAAGGCTACGTTTACACATACCTGGGTATTTTGATAAACAAATATTTTCTTCCCTCCGTTTTCCAAAATAATTGCTTGCATACACCATCGTTTTCAAAAAAGTTTCCGTTTACATTACGCAGCATAAATATGCTGTCGAGAGCCGTCATACCTACGTTAAGCCTATGGGCTGCAGTGTAGGAAGAAGGAGAAAGCCATACAAGCCAATCAGAAGCCTCAAGCCATTCCTCCGGGAGAACCACCTCATTTTCAAAGTTCTCCCACCAGACAGCAGTCCGCCCAGGTCGGATCCAAAAACTACGTTTTATCTGTTTTTCGCAGTTTAAACGTGAATACGGAGTTTTCCAAAATCTCCACTTTTGCCGGAGTTTTCAGAAAGAATCGTTTTCAGAGGTGACATCTCCGTTTGTGTGTAAATGAAAGGCGCAAACAAAGGGGAAAGTGTCCGTTTTTAAGAGAAAACATATATGTGTAAACGGGGTCTAAAAGTGCACTTAAGATCCTGCATGATTTTAGTCAGATTCCATTTGTCTCAAATTGCTCACATTTTCCTTTGATCAGCTTGCTGACTGCACCTCAAATAATACATTGTGAAAAAACCTGGTCTCGAAAAACAACGCAGGGCAACACAACACAGAACTCTAACACACCCGGGGACACACACTGTGCATAAGAACACAACATTAAGTCAGCCAGTCAGAATCAACATGCACAAACACCCCTCCCAATCATCTTGTTTCACCACGTATTCAGGAGGGAAACTGCAAGACGATCAAGGGCAAATGCCTTCAATTTGGAGATGAAATTGATGAAATCGGAATTGCAATTGGAATTGTGCTATACATATACCTATATAGAATACAGGATCTCATGCACCTTTAACATAGCACAACATAACATCAAATACTCACCTTTCACAAAATGTCGGGCTGGTAGAAGGACTCAGATGCAGATTCAAGAAAAAAAGGCAAAAGTTTATTCTGCCACAGTGAGGCAGCCAAAGCAGCGAAAAACAAAAGAGTTCACAACTCAAAAAAAAGGAACAAAACAAAAAGCACTTCACCGAAGGTAGTCAAGAAACTCCAACAGAAAATATAAAGCAGTAATCCACAGTCAAGTTTAACAGCGTGAACAGGCAGATAAACAGAGCACTCCTACATAGTGCATGCAGACAAACAGACACAGGCACACTAATCGAAGGGATATAAATACTCCCACCAATAACTAAATTGGCCAGCCAATAATTGGAAGATGAGTCTCAGGTGGACAGAGCAGAGACAGGGAACACTGGGCGTGGCCCACACTGGGCGTGGCCCGGTGGATCAAAAACACGCAAAAAAAGACAAAACAAGAACCCCACTCCCCACCAGATGTCCCCAAAGTCCAGACTTCGTTTTGGAATCCTGACACAAAATATCTCATTTTATTTTTTAGAATTTTTTCAACATGGATTGAATTGAAATGTGTTCCCTTGTGGTTTGCTCTTCAATGAAAGCTCCAATCTAACCTGCAGATTTTGTTAGCTACACTGTACACTTTTATTCATGGACAGACACAGATATTGTTCCATCAGTATGGTGCTTGTCCATCAGGTATTGTGACGCGATGCCCACTGATGCTAAAGCTGAGGAAATTTCCAGAGTGGATGGGCATCATTTCGTACAAAGACATAACTAAAGAGATAGAAGACTCATCTATGGTTGGAGATGGTGTCTTTAAAGGTAAGGTGAAGACTAACACTGAAGTTCACTTAACAAGCGCCAATAATATGAATTGAGTGTTGAGGAGTGTTAATTGAGCTTTGTACAAGATTTTCTTTTGACCTTGTTGAATTGACATACAGTTCTAACCAACAAATACCCAAACTTACAGAAAAGTCCTTAATGTCTGTTGCAAATTTTTTATTTTATGGAGCCCTCATTTATGTTCTCTGATTGTGTCCTTTAGCTCAGGAAGAGTTGGCGGGGAAAGGCGTTGGGATCTCTAGTGAGCTCATCACATTGGAGATCAGGTCTCCTGAGGTGTGGGACCTGACTCTGATTGATTTACCTGGCATTGCCCGAGTTCCTGTTAAAGGTCAACGGAAGGACATTGGAGACCAGGTGAGAACTGAATGGCATATCAGCGTGCCCACAGTAGCTTATACAGTCAGGGAAATACTTACTTTACAAAGACATCATGGCACAGGGGATCTAAGATTTTGTTATTAAACCACTGCTGATAAGGTTTTCTGTTGTGTCCTCTAGAATGTGCATTATTTAAGCAATATAAGCAGCAGTCCTGTACAAAGAATATAGCACAGATGAGCGGTGTTGTTTGGCACCAAACAAGCGGAACGATATCATAGGTGGGAATAGCCTTTTTTAGGCTACACAATTGCCTATATTCAGGGAATAAATAGAAAATCCATTTTGTATTATAATAAATAGTAATCTTAGTCTTTCTTTCTTCCATTTTTTTCATCACTAAAGCTTTATTTTTACTGAAATATACACTGTTTCTCAAAGGCAATAATGTTTCCTCGACAGAACACTCGCCTTAGAAGCAGTATACTTTTGGAGACAAGGCTTCATACCTTAGTAGCATTCAAACCGGGTAAAATAAGCAAGTGTGCTTAAATCAAAGATTGTAAAGCCGAGAATATTTGGTTTAAATCTCACCCACCTGTTAAGAAAAGTGGAGGATTGTGAGTATTGTAACAATGCAGAGGATCCATCAGTGCAGCCTCGAAAAATCTACAAAAGAAGGACTCAGTACTTGATAGAATTTTAAAGTATCCTTGACATTGGAACAGTACTTGGTGAGGTCCAGTGACGTGGAATCCTCGAAAAAGCAGCCGTTAAGCTGCTTCCTCGACTTTGAGAAATGGTGAAAATTACAAATAGCCTAGTAAAACAACCTGACTGACAATATTACTTTGGATTAGTTTGATTCAATTGTTTTGGTTCACAAGAATAATAATCGTAATCCCTTTTTTGTCTGTTTAAGATTAAAAGCCTCATTCATAAATTCATTGACAAGGAAGAAACCATCAATTTGGTGGTGGTCCCCTGTAATGTTGACATAGCAACAACTGAAGCTCTCCGGATGGCTCAGGAAGTTGACCCAGAAGGAAAGAGGACATTGGGTAATGCTTAAACTTTCTAATTCTAATGAAAGCATGCACATAGGGTAGGAAATATAGTTTGACCGATGATAATATTTACACACACACACACACACACACACACATATATATATATATATATATATGTATATATATATATAATGTAAAGGACTTTGGGTAATTCATATTTACACTGGATTTTACATTTCATTACATTCCAAAACAATATTTTAGGCCACACTTTATTTTAAGATTAAAAGCTGCATATTTAATATGTTTGTAATAGTGCCTTGTAAGTCATGTTTTAAGCAACATCAATCATTTGTTATCCACAAATATCTTGTTTATGATGAAATAGGCCTTTTGTTCTATTTATGATATGATCTTAATAAGGTCTCCCTTGACTTCTACTTACTAATAGGTACTACTGTAAGTGCCAGAAGAGAAAGTGTATTACCTCCTAGTATACTGTTTTACTTAAACCTGAATAGTGAGAGAACCGTTGTAGAGTAAGCACGAGTACAGCTCAACGTTGTTGCTATAGTTCACTGCCCAGGTGCTGTGACAAATAGTAGGTTCCCTGTTTTAAAGAGGAAACTGGTTCAACAGCAGCAAGCACATTATCAGTTATATGCAGTGTGTACAGTACTTACTGGCCATGATTTGGTTCCCTATTCTAAAGGCAAGCATTACTCACCTTCTGATAAGAATTACATGATTAGCGTAATTTAAACAGACTGCAACCCATGGCCAAAACAGACATTTAGGATTTATATTCACTGTTCTTGGAGGTTATACACATTCTCCTCTGGTACTTATTAGTATGTAGTATGTATTAGTAAGTAGAAGTCACAGCATAGGTCCTTATTAAGATTCATATCAAGAATAAAGGTGTAATTCTTAATGAACAAGATATTTGTGAATACATGCCTCACAAATGATTGATGTTGCTTAACACATGCTGTACAGACATTGATTAGCTCAAATGTGGACCTTACAATAAATAATATATTTTATTATAATAACAATATTATTATTATTATTATTTAAACAGCTGTTTTGACTAAACCGGACCTGGTAGATTGTGGCACTGAGAAGAACATTCTGGATGTTGTTGATAATCGTGTCATTCCACTGACTAAAGGCTACATAGTTGTGAAATGTCGCGGCCAACAGCAGATCGAGGACGGGATATCACTTCCGGAGGCCACTAGATTAGAGAGAGAGTTCTTCAAACAACACATATACTTCAGGTAAAAGGTGCTCTACCCTGCAAATGTTCAAATCTTGTCCATTTATTTCACACAAAGGTTGTTCATGTCGTGCTTCCAAGTTTGACCACTGTACTTAAAAAAGTAAATTAGAAAACATAAAAGATAGATTGTAAAATAACACATTAAGAAAAAAAAAATCTAAAAATGATCAATATGATATGCATTAAAAATACTTCTGGGAAAATGACATGGTATCCTGTAGGCTATAGTGTATAGTCAAAACCACTTTTCCTGAATTAAATACATATTTATATTTTTTGTCCATTTTTGTCGCATAGACATCTTCTCGATGAAGGGAAGGCCACAACTCAGCACCTCACTGTCAGATTGACTGATGATCTGGTGCACTGCATTAAAGTAAGTGAGAACGTTGCTGTGCTGTGCTTAAGATGGCGCATATGTTTCGAAAAGCTGTCTCATAACTATGTCCGAGAAACAGACATCTTAATCAATAGCGGTTAACATTAAAACACATACATCAAGATAACCAGATAACCCAAATCAAGAAATTTCGAATGTAAAGACTCAAAACTGAGAGAGAGAGAGAGATAGACTGCAGCTAACGAACAACAAGGCCTTTCCAATCAACAGTACGACTGAAAGGGAGCACTGCAAAGCAATGTTTCTTTGTTTAGAGTGGGGTCATCAAGATGGCAGCTCATTGTCAGATAGGGGCGGGGGTGCTAGTGTAAGATATTATGGAGCATTCAAGGTGTTAAGTTGGATAGAAACCCCACATTTCTATGCCAAATATGTTTTCACCTTAAAAGGATGTGCTAAAAAACCCTGTAGCACAAACGTTGACCAGTGAGTACATTTTGAACCTTTTTGAGTAGCACTTTTTTGGAATAAACAGTGGCCTGATACCACAACCAAATAGGCTATGAACGTCTAACTGAACTTGGATAGATTCCAGGGTCCATAAAGTTTTACAGGCCAATGACAGCTTTTGGATATGACAGAATCCTAACCACCGACTACCATTCTAGTGCCCTCTACAGGTTTTGAGACGATACTGCATTGAGTACTGAGTCTTTCTTGAGTGACTGGTTTGTGATGATCTGTGCTTTGTTCTACAGAAGTGTTACAAATGATTCCTTTGAGTGTGTACTGTACTACGACCTTCTGCAAGTACTGTATGTCTTGCCCTACTAAAATGTTGTTGTCTGTGTGTGTGTGTGTGTGTGTGTGTGTGTGTTTGTGTCTGTGTGTGTGTGTGTGTGTGTGTGTGTGTGTGTGTGTGTGTTTTAGAACTTTCTGCCCACTCTGTCGGAGCAGATTAAAGAAAAGCTGGACACTGAAAGGACATGTTTGAATCAGTATATGGGAGGGCCTCCCACTGATCCCCAAGAAAGGGCTCTATTCCTCACTGAAGTGAGTATGCAGTAACAGTGAGGACACAACAAGTGATAGTGTGCTTCTGCATCTTTTGTGCATATACAGTATATTAGGGCTGGGCGATTTGGCCTAAAATCAAAATCTCAATTAACTTAAAACGATTATTTTATTATATTATTTTGCCCTTATAGTTAACTGACACGTTTTGTACAGTAAATATGCTCAAATATTACAAGTGAGAGATCTCAATTGCCTCAGTTTTTAAGATCTCTATGCTTAACATGTCGGTGGAATAACGTAACAGAGCGGGGTCATGTGACTCCACACGCAGTAGTATTTTTAAAGGGAAATTAATTGAAATAATTGACCTGGAAAAATTAGATCGATTATAGGTTCTGAATGTCGATTATGATTACTTTTCGATTAATTGCCCAGCCCTACAGTACATGTATACGTAGTCATGTTTCAGTCTTAGCAGTAATACTAAGGGGTCTTGTGTTGTCACCTTTCTGCCATTCTACCTCGTTCTTAAGAGTTTGGGGGGAAAACCATGATGGCAGACAGCATATTGACACAGCATGTATGGGCATGAGCTTGGCGTTAATCTTGGTGCTCATTCACATAGCTCTCTGATTTGTGCTATGAGCCTGTCGTCTTTATCACAGAGAACAAGAAGTGTGGTAGCAGCAGCCCATTTGTGTGTGAAAATTGAGTCAAAAATGGGATCCATTTGAAAAAGGTTTTGGCCTGTGACGTCAGAGCAAGATGGCATATAGGGGAATATTATAGAGATGACCTATTTACATTTGCATTTACATTTACGCATTTAGCAGAATCGGAAAAACAATATATTTGGCAGCTTTTTTTTTCTCTCCTTTTAGATACTCATCCATTTCAATGACAAGATCAAACGATTATCAGAGGGCAAAGCTGTCAATAAAGAAAACCTATTTGTGCTGCTGCGGGAACATTATCAAAAGTGGAAAAATGAACTTGAGCAAAGCAAACCCCTGTGTAAGTAAACACATTATCTCGGCTATCAGAGTTAGTAACATTTCTTTGGCTTTGCGCTTCTGATTGTTGTGGTCTTCTCCATTCAAACCTCTCAAACTTCAATTTTCCCTGCAATATTCTGCATTTTCCCTGTAATGTCTTCTTTTTATTTTAGTTTTAAAAAAGCTTTGCATCAGTGCTTTACTACCAATTGAAGGCCAAAACTGTGAAATAAAATGGGCTTTACATGTCGTTTATATTACTTCACACAAACACTGCATCCATCTGCTCCTGGCACGGCCCCATTATCACATTTTATTATGCCATGTAAATGACTTGAATGCATAAATACTATGATGTACTAAAGCATTTTTATGTGCAAACAGTTCATGCTGAAGTGGTGACTGTGGTGAAGGACTATAACCTGCATCACCGGGGCAGAGAGCTGCCTGGTTTCAGTGACTATGACGTGTTTGAGAAGGTCACACAAGAAGCGGTGATGAAACTTAAGCATCATGCTCTACAAACTTTGAGAAACGTCAGAGGTGTGCATTTTTATCTTCATCATTTGTGATATTTTCTGTTTTTCCATTTTGTCTAATGGGTGATTAATCAGAGCGTGATTTCTGTAATAATTCTGTAATGGTAAGTTCCTCGCTCAAGGTGGCAGCTAGGATTTGAACCCACAGTTCCTACTGTAGGCTAAAAGCATGTTCCTTGACCGCTACGTCACCACTGCTCCAATATCAATATTTAACTGTCACAGCTGTTTCAAGGTGATTGTGTCACAAATGGCAAACTTAGTTGTTCGTAGTTCCATATGAACAATGTTCATATAAGAACAATATTTGAATATATTGAAAAGTTTAAATACAATAAAAAGCTAATTCCCCATAGATCTCATAGATGTATTGCGTGCTGGCATAGGACAAGCTAGACCTACATAGTAATTGCTAATAACTCACTTGAAATAAGTATTGCTTTGCTACCAGAGGTCATGACAACTCGTAAACAATCATTGAACTAGCAAGCAAAACTCTGTTATTAAAAATCTGTTATTAACTCACCATAGTCAGTAATTAAAGCTTGCTCATTTAATCAAAGTTAAAGTTTTATTGTCAATTTTATTGTCAATATCTTTGCATATACTAGACATGGTAAATGTAAATGGACTGCATTTATATAGCGCTTTTCTACTCCTACGAGCACTCAAAGCGCTTTACAACATGTGCCTCTCATTCACCCATTCACACACATGCGTTCATACTCCGACATACAAAGGAATCTAATTTCTCAATGTCCCATACATAGACAAGACAAGACAGAACAAGACAGTAAAGTGCACAGGCACAACACAAAACATGTCCTAAGCATGGTTGTCAGGGTTTACGGACTTGGTCCTTGCTTGGTCCTTGCTCGTATGCTTGACAAAATTGGTAAACTGGTATCCTGTCTGATTGATTATTGATGCTTGAATTTGTAAATATTTAACTTCTTTTCTGAGCACCAGTTTGCCAATTTCTCATGTGATCACCCAAGGGCTAGTTTTTAAATGTTACGATTTATGTGGAACAGAGGGGCGCTATCTTTGCTACACCACCACCAGATGTCACTGTTGTGCAATATGAGTCATATTCAGTTCCAGTGTGCTCAAAAACACTTCTAATAGTGTACTGTTGTAGTTATTATTTTTTTTGGTAACACTTTATTTTATTTCTTTTATTTTATTTATTTTAATGTAACGTGCCACTGATACATACCTAATTCACATGCCACTAATACAGACCTAATTAATGTCTGTGTTACTGACGTGTAATACGGACATGAAATGTAAGTCAAGGCCTATTAAATCCTTATGAAGATCATCTGAAGAATAAAGGCATCATGAGCAAGACATTTGTAAAAAAAAATGTTGATGTTGCTTAACACATGCCTTATGAGTCACTTATATACAACAATATGTATGTATTAGTGGCTAATGTAATAAAGTGTTACCATTTTTTCTAATAACCCCTTATTGGTTGAGGTCAGGGTAAGCATTTGCGCGCAACTGAATAGCATGTAGTGGCTTGACGGCATCAACACCACAACAACACAACAACCAAACTTTGCAGAGTGTAAGAAATGTTGAACCCAAAAAACTTTAAATGTAAGACTGAATCGCACACTAAGAAAAGAGGACAACCAAATAACCATTTTTGGATAGCGCTAGAACCACTCTTTAAAGAGAGAAAGTAAAACTATTTTAACAGTCATGGGTGTTGCCGGAATGACGAGTAATGTCTATACTGACTAATTGGGATAACATATCATATTTATTTCTTCACAGAAAATGTTGAGAAGCACTTTAATTATGTAACAAAATCCTGCTTCTCAAATTACCCTTTCCTTGAGTTAACCACCATGGTAAGTTTATTATCCTTATTCTACTATATTTTGAGTTGATTGTTACCTTCACTAAGGACCAAATTTTTTTATATTTCATTTTTCAATATTTAATTTTCATTCGTTCAGTTATTCTTTGATATTCTTAACATGTTATAATTTCATTTCATTCTGTACAGAACAGAATTAACAGAATCCAAGCTAAGCAGGAGGCTAAAATGGAGGAAAGGATCAAAGAGCAATTTGAAATGGAGAATCTGATTTATACGCAGGACAGCATTTTTTCTCAGACCAGCGAAAATATTGGTGAATTATTGCCACCACCTTCACCAAGACATAACAACTTTGGTGTCGAAGAAAATCTGAGAAAAACACAACAGGTTTCATCATCTAACAAAAGAGCCAAATCTCCGCCCTCAACACCCCAAAATACCAAGCGTGCTCGAATGAAGACCTCGTCTTCGGGCCTGGCGACTGTAGTTGAAGTTCAGAATTCATTCAGCATAACAGACACAGATGCAGATCTGGATATATTGGTAAAGAGTAATCTTGTCTTCTAGTTGTTTATACCATACCTATTACAGCACATTCACACTAGGAATATCTTTGGACCAGGTGTGGGTTTGTTTGGTCCGAATGCTCTTGATGAAGCTAATGCAGAAATACCGAACCTGTGTGCAGACCTCGAACTAGACCTAAGCCTGCCGGAAAGAGGTGCTTTGGGGTATGTTTCACTAGAACGCTGAAGCAGGTTGCTGAGTGAACGTTCTTAAGAATTTTGAGAATGTTCTAAAGTATCTAAAGAATCTTTATGTGATATTATGAAATAGAACCCATAATATCCTGAAAGCTTGAGTCTCAAGCTGGAGTCTGGAGCTCATGCCTTAAACAGGCCAGGGTGCACAGACATGAAATTTGAACAGAGACAAAAAAGGAACAAAACAGTAAGGAATGAAAGGAAGTAACATAATATTATTATCATTTTTATTTATAATTTTTCATTTCTTTTTCTTCTGTTCTCACTAGGGCAGCTGTACCAGACATTAGAGTTAAACTTGACTTAGGTTTTTTAAAGACAGGATTCATGTATGACTATTTTTTATTTACTTCATATCTGAGAGCAGTGTTTGCAAAGAATGACTATCAAACTACCAGATACAAGCATGTGTGTAACAAACTCACTTAAGTATCAATTTCTAAAGTTCTAATGTGTGTCAAAAAGCAGCTTATATACATGTATCTGTTTGAGGGTTTGGATAGCATTTAGTGAACAGAATGGTACCAAATGAACAGACAAACAAACATGGGAGTGAAAGTCTAAACCATTTATGTTAGTTTCAAACTGGAGATCACTACATTCAGACAGTTAATTACAAAAAGCAACTACAAAATTATGAAATCTTGCTGCTTGATTTGGCTAATTGATACTTTGACAGCTTGCAAACCTCTGATGGGAGGTACGCACAAAGTATTTATGCACTGCGCATTCAGGAGTCGTCTGATTTAGGCTGGCTATAGCCAAAATAGTTGTATGAGTTTGTCTGGAGTGTTAATCTGTTTTCACAGCCAACAGCTCATCTGGATGGAGGAGCATCCTCGATGAATGTTGCTTATGAAACCATGACAAATTACCCCCGACTGCTATACGCTTATTATAAGGTACAATATCAGCATTGAGTTTGAGAAATGAAAGTGCTGTAGGTTTATTAAATATTTAAAGGAGCTGTATGCAGTTGATTGAAGGACATGTTGGCTGCCAAAGCCAATTCAGCAGTGGATTTACAGGCTGTGCTGTTGTCAGCAAAAAAATCTAATGAGTATTTTAAATATTTTAACTTAATGTGATTCCCCAGCCTCTCTAGAGTACATCAAGAACATTGATTTATAAAGTTATTCCAAGTATTTCTTACATACAGTACAGCTCCTTTAAAGTTGACTTTGAGGTTTATTTACTTAATGAGCATTATGAACATAGTTGCCGAAACAAGAGAACGACCAAATGGCCCACCTTTCTCTCTCTCTCTCTCTCTCTCTCTCTCCACCATTCAGATCATGATTCAGCGTCAGGCAGACCAGATCCCAATGCAGATTCAGTACTTCCTAGTGAAAAAGGCGGCGGAGACGCTGCGTGCCGAGATGTTGGGTCTCCTTAGAGGAGAGGACGTTGTGGACAAGGCCCTGAGCGAGGTCTCAGACAGCAGTCAGCGTCGTAAGGAACTGCACCGTCGCATTCAGCTTCTCACCGAGGCCCAGGAGAAACTCAGCGGCTTCCTTTAAATTATCCCGCTGAAATAAAACCCCCTCTCCACCATGTCCTGTCTGCATGGTGTTTGAATTTAATCCTCTTCATGTGTCAACTTGCATCCATACACAAACCATTTTTGATCTACTGTTTTGCAATTGAACAGTTTTTACCCTTTTCTTTTCTGCCACCCAGTGTTGGGGATTGAGAAACTGTACTGTCTTCATTACCAGGATGTCATCTCACACCCCATCACTGTTCTCCTTGTGGTTTGTACCCTGCCCTAAAGGCTAACAGGGAAATAGTTTTTTGTTGTTTTTTTCTAGTAGGCAGCGTGTATTTTTCATAGTGTACCTACAGTAATGTATAAGAAAAGAGTGGACTTACATGTAGATTAGCATACATGTGTTATTTCAACTTAAACATCAATAGAGAAAAGTAACTTGTCCGTGATAAAGACAAGAAGACATCATTAAGTGTAACTGAAACATGTTGGTCATGATTTGGAAGTGGATGAATTTGTGATCTCACAATATTTAATGAGTGGACTATATCAGAAGGCTTCATCTGTAGTAGTCATACAAACCTAAATTTTCAATATGACTAACCCATAGGGCCAGGTAATGTACTGTACACTAACTATCTGGTTTGTTTATTAACAGATGGCAACTAATCTGAAGCACTGGCTGTTGCAACCTGTGTAATAAGTTAGCCTAAATGATCACGGTAACACTTTACATTACAGATTGGTAATAAGTGGGTAATGTTATGGTAATATGCATGCAATTTCATGGTAATATTATTTTTAAACCACATATTACAAATAATTAATGTGTAATTACCATACAACAACAATGCAAATAACTTGGATTTTAGAGTAATGCTTTGAGTTAATGTTAGTTTGCCTTGAGTAGTGACAAATTATTAATTTGGTTATTATTATTATTTCACATTTGTTTTTTTTTGGTAATATTCCTTTGCATTAGTTATTCATTAAGTTATTTGTTTGCTTTATATGTTAACTCTTTATTTGGTTAAATATTTAGTTGTAATGTTTCTTTTGGACACCTGGGGACAGTAGTGGGCGCAGGTAAGGGTGGATATAGGTAGGAAGTGGTAGGAGACCTGTATGCACCTGGGTGATGGGCATATGCTTTTTACCAGTGCGAGAGATGCATGTGTTTGTTTGCTCATCTGGAAAAATGAGAAAATAAACCAGCCTAAATGAGAATCCAGTTTGGTTATTGATCTTTTTGCCTGCGTATATTACATGCCCATGGTGCCAGAAGTAATCGTTCGTTTTTTTTTTTGTGTTTAAAACAAACAGCTACTACAGGTAAAATAAAATGGTAATAACTGCTGTAAATATGTACTTACTGAAGCAATAAATATTTAGGATTTACTTACTGAGATGTAATATTGCTGTAATTACACCAACATGATGGTGCTATGAAGGACTAAATTACATGGTAACTTGTAAGTGTTATGACACAATTACACAGTGGCAGGCTCGGACTGGCAATCTGTACAATCGGGCAATTGTAAAAAAACAAAAAGCCCTTCGGGCCAACGCTGCTAAATGTTTGAAAAATTGACCATTTGTTCGGTTCTACTAGTTGTGCCCCTAGTGCTGATGGAAGTTCAGCTAGCGACAGCTGAATGATTATTATTATTATGATAAATAATGTAAGAGCAATGTTTACCAAATGATGAAGAAATCCTTAACTAACAGTTAACAAATGCTTAATAAATGCTTCAAAATGAGTGGTTATTTGCTACCACACTACATTTTCTTCAACAGACTAGTGTACCATTACGCTTTAATTAAGAGTTCTACCACCTTTGCCAGTAAGTGTGTGTATGTGTGTGTCTGTGTGTGTGACAGAGTGCAGAAGGAACAACAAACTCAAATTGAAAAGTGTGCCCCTTGTTAATGTGAAGGGAGAGGAGCATGGAATACATCCAAAAGTGAACTGAAAAGGCTGAAATAGGAAGTGAAGTTTGAATGAGATGTGACTGAGAGATGAGA
Organism: Limnothrissa miodon; assembly: GCA_017657215.1. NCBI lineage: Eukaryota > Metazoa > Chordata > Actinopteri > Clupeiformes > Clupeidae > Limnothrissa > Limnothrissa miodon. The sequence continues at coordinate 155,602 of JAGFZM010001250.1, forward strand.
GAGCTCTTATAATCACCTGTTTTATCCTACAGTAAGACTGTTATCACTCAGGTTCACACGTTAGCTACTAATACATACCTAATTAATGTCTGTATTACTAAGGTCATATTAAGAATCATTATGAGCAAGAAATTTGTAAATACATGGCTAACAAATGATTGATGTTGTATGGAACATGCCTTACAAGTTACTTATGCAGACATTAGGTATGTATTAGTTGGTAACATGTAACCTTAAAATAAAGTTTTACCATGATGACATCACAAATTTTACATGGGTAACAATATCGTGGGGATCACCGATTTCAAGAATGATGTAAATCTGACCACTATAGAATAGAATTCACATTAATTTATCAATCTGAGGAGAGACTTTTGCTGATCAGTGTGAACGCTAATATTAGTGTGGGGGTAGCTATTTTTTTTATATGAATGGGTGAGTTCTAGGATTCCGACATAGGCTGCAGTAGCAACAAACTTGCTGCAATACTGTACTGTATGCTGGCTTACTGATTTGGGCCTCAGTTTTGGGTGGAAGGATGGCCTTTATTCCCGATGGGAAAATGTGGATTGAAGACAGATTTTATTCTTACTCCTCAAGCTTGCTCCCAGCTCCCAGGTAGCACAGTAGCAGGAAGCCATTCTTTCATTCTTTGTGCATACTGTATTTGGGACTAATCATGGATAACGATGAATTTATGCCAGGAAAGGTAGTATATTATCATTGTGCTGTACATCAGTCAAAGAACACGTCAGAGCTATGAACAGAAAGATGTGCTTTAATACAAATAGAGTTTAGAGTTTAGTGGACAGTGGGGCAAAAAGTGAAGTCCGAAATGATAAAAAGCAGAACATAAGAGTAACGATCAAATTAAATCACTTCCACCTAAGAATTGTGTGACACAGGCCATTTGTAGGAAATGAGAGATTAACTGTCAAGAGAACTGATTTGGTGGTACCATAGCTCAGTGGGCTAGGGTCAGGATGTTGAGGTTGCTACCTGGACCCAGGTTTGAGTCAAAACCACACTTTATTGTCATAAGTCATATGTATCCCCAAAATATTATGTTCCGTTACACTGTAAAGCAGGGGTGTCAAACTCAAATTCACCACGGGCCAAAATTAAAAATAGGGATTAAGTTGCGGGCCAATCTGCCTCCAGCCCCTCTTGAAAGCTCCTGTTTTCCAACTTTTGTTTAGTCATGTTTGGGGAGGGGTGTGTCCAAGCTGACTGAAAGTATGGATGCTAATGACTGTCAACAGAAAAGGAGGCGTCATTGGTGATCCCTACCGAGAGGCCAATGCACTAACAAAGCATTCAGGGACTTAGTATTAGAGGTGTATGCAATTTGGCAGACCAGCTCCTATACACATGTCATATGATCTCGTGGGCCAAATTGAATTACTCAGAAGGCCAGATTTGGCCCGCGGGTCAGAGTTTGACACCTAAACTGTAAAGTTAAAGTTTTTCTCAGTTGCTTTCATCACAAATGTTTGCTCAACAGTAAGTGCATTTCACTGAAGCATGCAAAACGTGTGGCCTGCAAAAATATTTTACTTGTTCAAGCTGCTTTGCTTTTATTTTAAATGCAGGTACTTGCCACTGAAGCTGTCAGTTCCAAAACAAGACCGCTAGAATTATTATATAAGTGCGGTCAACAGCTGTAAGTGAGTATTTTTTTATATAAAATACTTTATATTTGTATGAATACTTTATAAATGTTTCAACTTAAGTGCAAACAGCAAGCAGTAATTTAAGTGAACAATATATATCATATCTCATCTCTTACAAAGCCGTACTGTAAATCTTGTCATCACCTTCTGAAAATAATTGTAAACACAAAAACTTAACTCTAATCACAAGGAGAAGATTTACAGTAGTCGTCAAAAGTACCCCAAATAAAAAAAAATGATGATTCGAACTGTTAGAATGTATGGATGTCAAACAGAAAAGATAAAAATGTCTGTGGCTGCGTTATAAATCGAGTTATGTTATTATTTTGTGTATTTGTATTTTTAGACATCACATTGGGTAATTACAACTGTAAGATATATTCTCCTACTCTTCTTTGCACTTGAGTGCTTTCTGTAAGCTAGAGTCCTACATCAGCTGACATGTGGCAGGTGCCTCTGGAAATTCCTGAGAGCTTTTTCAATTTCAATTCACATTTGCAATATGTGAGAAAATCAGGTATAAAGGAGCTGGGCAACAATTGTACTCATTCTATTCACGCACATCCCACTGAAGGTAGGTCTGATTCAGATTTCACTTCTCTAACGGAAGTTGCCTGTGGAAGTACAGTGGGCTACTGTAGCTTGCAACGTTTGGCTTCAGATGTGCAATGTAACATAATATTGAAGAGTTTATATAAATCCATTTTTCAAAATATTCAAAAGTCATGTTTTTTAATTGTATATTTCAGTAATTATTGACCTAACTTCAATTATGTTGATTTTATTCTGTTAAAATAAATGAAGTAAAAGCAACCCAGATGCAGATTCACTGATATATCTGAAAAACAAAATGTAAAAAAAAAAAAGTGAAAATGTATTAAAATGGTGGATATGGTGTTTTGGAACCAAACTCTTCATATTGAGTGGGAATATGAAGCAAATTTAATATTGAATTTTATATTTAATTGTGATCTAACATTCTTGCACATGCAGTCATTTTCTGATGCAGGTGGTTGTCTTATGTGGAAAAAAAAAGATGTGTATTAGCCGTCCCAATCTGTTTGCTGCAGTTAACTAAACATTACTTATAATTGTTAATTCCATAAGAGGGTAGTATTAAGCATTTAGTTAAATAATCACAGAAACATAAACTCAAGTCAATAAGTTTTAAATATGTTGCATATATTACAATTGCACTACATTTCTGGAATTTTACTGTCACAGAAGTTTTAGGTAAAAAAAGGCAGTGCAATTGTGTAGCCTATGTCTGTATATTTTGCATAAAAATAAAAATAAGGGGGTGGGGGTGGTAGAATGAGGCAACTTAATGTGTGTGTGTGTGTGTGTGTGTTCATTCATTGTTTTTCCGTTACTATTTTAATGTGTGTGACAAATAAAACCCTTGTTTTATATTATTAGGAAGCACGTAAAATTGTTATTGCCAGTTGATGCATTTTATATAATTCGTTCAATGAAAAAAAAAAAAAATGTAAATTTAGATTTCTATTCTGAGTATTTTTAATGTAATATATTTCAGTTTCACTCAATTTTGATGACATTTAGCCATCATGGATCAGTTGACACTAGTTGATAGTGATAAGGATCGTGCTACTCGTGCTGAAAAGCCAGCGGAAAGGTGAGTACAGTATTTCACTCTTTATGACAGGGAATCAACTCCAAAGATCCCAGTTCACTGACTTGATTATAACACATTGCGATTGCTGGACTTTTATTTTAACAGGTTGTCGTTGTTCGGTCTTCCACATTCATGAAAGGTTTGGTATGAATGTCTCATGAAACAGTTATGAATGCTTCATGTGCAGTTTATGACAGCTGCTATGAATGTTTTATGAAGGCACCCGTCAAGAAAAGTGTTACCATTATCTTTCCACTTTCCCTAGCCTTAAAGAAATGGACGGAGTTTTCCATAGTGATTTGAGTGAGCGGGTTCGTCCCTACCTGGACCTCATCGACTCCCTGCGCATGATTGGTATTGATGAGGATCTGTCCCTGCCGTCAATAGCGGTGATTGGAGACCAAAGCTCAGGGAAGAGCTCTGTGTTAGAGGCCCTGTCTGGAGTAGCTCTACCCAGAGGAAGCGGTAAGATCATGTTATCATGTTGCCATGGCTTTTTTAGTATAAACCAGGGGTGGGCCAACTGTTTGACTCGTGGCCCACAATGGGTCATAAAATTAGACAAAGGGGCCGTGCCAGGAGGATGTAGTGTTTGTGTGAAGTTTTAGAAATTACATGTAAAGGCCATTTTATTTCAGTTTTGGCCCTTAATAGGTCAGTTTCATTTACCTCCAGATACTAGTCAGTGAACAAGCCATAACCTTAGGTTTGCTCCGATTAGAATATGCAATGGCTAATCTACGGACAGAGGGAGGGCTGAAAAGACACTGAATTCAAACAATGCATTCCAGCGCATAACGTACGCCACCAAACAGTAGCAGTTGGTGTTGACCCTGGTGTCACAAGTGCAAACATAAAACAAATGACAAGTGAGCACATACATCATCCACAATGTAAAAAAGCTAAAGTTTAGGCTACACATACGGGAAAAGGTTGACAAAAGCAGAAGTACGACAATCCATGACTTCACCGCAGCTCTGACCTGAAATAGCAGGTTGAAAAAAAATAAATGCACACTCAAAGCCTCTCAAAAACTCCAGGCAGCACTTCAACCCACTATGTGTAAGTTTTATTTTTTTCGTATGAGAATTTCTCCCATCTATCGGCGAAGTGGTAGGCTATACTGCACACGTTTGAATAAAATGTATTAGCCCTTCCCTTCCCACGGTCCTCATTTCCCATGGTCCTCATTTTGAAAATGGCGGCGCAAAATGGATATTCTCATTTGGTACCCAGCCACATCTATATATAAATGGAAATTACCGAGTTTACGGGAACACTACAATTTATTCATGGAGGTAATTACCATCGTTTTCCATTATATTTTTAAAAGAAAAAATGTATTTTTAATAAAAGACGAAGATAAATAGAAGATAAATCCTACACATAGTGGCTTTAACAAAACTAGAGGCTATGTAATTACACAAAGGTGAGGCAACTCTGTTATACACAATTGTTTTATGGAATTTATAAATCCCCTATTTTATTTCAGTGCAAACCCCTTAAAATTTATTGCAAATAATTTTTGCATTTTTTCATTTTTGTTCTCTTGTCCATTCGATCCAGACCAACTTCCTTTGGCTGCAGGTTTGCACAGCACAGGAAAGCACAGGGTTATCATAAGTCTAACAGTGTCAAATGTGCTTGTGGATCACAATTTATTTATAATCTCATAATGTCTTTTCCTTCTACTTGAAATCAATAAATATTTATAAATATTAAATAAAATTCAGCAAGAAACCCAGAGGATTGTAGTTTTATGACATTTAAGGGCTTAAAAAGTCTAAAAAACGCAAGTCTAGGTCTTAAATTTAATTGACCCAAGTCTTAAAATGATTTCCTCCGATCACTTAAGCATTGTTTGCTGAAACAATCAGAGTTTTCAGAGAGTTTTCAGAGACAGTTGATAAGAACATGGGCAAGTGTATATTTAACGAGACCTGGCTCGATAACAGCGAGTTTTGCAGCTGGAAGCTGTCCCCGGCAATAAACATGAAGCTCGCTGCAAAATATGCAAGAAGAATCTACAGTTAGCGACATTGGGCGTAAAGGCACTGGAGTCCCATGCCAAAGCTGATAAACACCAGCTTGCCAGCTTGTTCATCAATAAAAATGAAATGTTTTGAGAATATCTGGGATCATATGAATGTTTCGATCAATGTGTTGTGTTGGTCTTAATTTTCTAACATAATGGTCTAAAAAGGTCTTAAAAAGGTCTTAAATTTAACTAACTGAAACCTGCAAGTTGTAGGGGAGCAGCTAACCAGCGTTTGCATAATATTTAGTTTAATTTTGTGTGTTGGTCACTTTGAAAACATGCTTTGCTCCCTTCCATGATGAGCTCAATTTACTGCAGTTTAAATACCCTGCATTAACAAACCTACACTGAACATTTTCTCCACTCCAATGCTTCCTCAGGCATTGTGACACGGTGCCCACTAATGCTGAAACTGAGGAAGATAAGTGGAGGTGTGCAGTGGAAGGCCATCATCTCCTATGAAGACAAGTCTTCTGTGTTCACGGACCCCACTTTAGTTGAGCGCTATGTCAAAGCTGGTAAGGGAAAGAGAAAATGTACTGTATGTTGTTCTTGGAGTTTAGCCTGGCTAAAAATGAGGTAACTGAGTTGTATGTTGGGGTGTAATGTGGTATTATGTTTTATATCAATCATATATATCATACCATTGGGAGTGTGTCTTGTCTAAGAAAGCAGATATCCTTGCATATATTCCATAAAACTAGAATATTTAAGAATTCTAATGGTGTCATTTATATGTTTCTAGGACAAAAACTCTCAGTTTCAGATGTGTGTTTTTTGTTTAGAACAGACCTCACGGTCCCTCCAGAGAGTTAAGTGATAAACATGTTTAAATTTGTCCTCTAGCCCAGAATGAGCTGGCGGGAGATGGCGTTGGGATCTGTAACGAGCTGATCAGTCTGGAGATCATGTCTCCTGAGGTGTGTGACCTGACTCTGATTGATTTACCTGGCATTGCCCGAGTACCTGTTCAAGGTCAACCGGAGGACATTGGAGACCAGGTGAGGGTGGCCCGCTGGCACACAACTGGCACACTAAATCAAAGAATCAAGAAGTACTTTTACTTCACATACTTTTTTTACAGGATAAAAATGTAGTGAAATTACGGATGTTGTCTGTCTATAGGTCATATATGTCATTAGTACTACATGGAAAGGAGTAATATATATATGTCATTAGTACTACATGGAAAGGAGTAATATTTATGTCATTAGTACTACATGGAAAGGAGTAATATATATGTCACTACAACTACCACACATTAACAAGGAGTATCCCATTGGAACAGGGGCAAGCACAGTGCAGTGAGTAAACAAAGTTCTCTTTGCATTTAAACAGCATCTTTTTTCTCTGTTTGAAGATTAAAAAGCTCATTTTCAGCTTTATTGAGAAGAGTGAAACCATCATCTTGGTGGTGGTCCCCTGTAATGTTGACATAGCAACAACTGAAGCTCTCCGGATGGCCCAGGAAGTTGATTCAGAAGGAAAGAGGACACTGGGTAGGAAATATAGATGTTTTACTGATGATTATATTTACATATATGTGTCAAGGGTTTGAGGCAAAAGGGGCGTAACTGACATCACGAGCAAACATGAGTTTTATACATAATTTTAAAGGTCTTGATGAGCTCTATGAAATGGTGAAAATCATGGTCCCAATAATAGTTTGAGTTTAAAATATAGGCTTTTGCCCCTTGTACGCCAAACCCTCGGTGTAACGTGTTTATAATAAACACATTTCCTTTAAATATGTTTACAGCTATTCTGACTAAGCCAGACCTTGTAGATCGTGGCACAGAAAAGAATGTTCTGGACATCGTTAACAATCGTGTCATTCCGCTGAGCAAAGGCTACATCGTTGTGAAATGTCGGGGACAGCAGCAGATTCAGGATGGCATTCCTTTAGCGGAGGCAACCAGGATGGAGAGAGATTTCTTCCGTCAACACAAGCACTTTAGGTGAAAAGCTATTCATTCTGCAAATTCTTCATATCTTGTTTGAACATATTGTATTGAAAAATTAAGTAGAAACATTACCACACACATATTTGCCATGAACTTGATGCTTATTAACATGCAACTTGGTAACAGACTATTACTTTTTAGTCATTACAAATACAATCATTATTATTGAATTTTGCATGACCTTCTTATATCCACAACATAAAAATTACTGTTTATTCTTAGATATTTGGTAAGTTGTTGTATATGTTTTATCTCAATATGGTTTGGTTAAGGAGCTTATAAGGTGGTAGAAATAGGAAAATGTACATGTATTCTCTTTCAACAAAGCTCCTTTCCAAAGCTACAAGTGCAATTGTCCAAATAAGTCTCAGTTACGTGTTTAATATTTAATATTTGATATGTTAAAGCTGTTCCTGAGTGAGTTTGGATTGTTACAGTTGTAAAACATGTTGATATTATATCACTGAAAGATAATCATTTTTGAAAAGTTATTTTTCAATTTTTTTTTTACAGTGGTCTACTTCATGAAGATAAAGCAACAACTGAGTGCCTTTCGGCCAAACTGACTCAAGATCTGGTAGAACACATCAAAGTAAGAGCTGAATAAAAAAAATATAGAAAGCACTTTGCAGACAGTATACAGGAAGAAGAATATGAATTTGTGCTGGCAGCATGACCAATTGTCTGTCTGTCCCTTTCTGTGTGGGTTTAAACCTAAATGGTTGTGCCTGTGCTAATGTGTTTCAGAAAGCACTCCCAACATTATCAGAGCAGGTCAAAATGGAGCTTCTTCAGTCAAGGAAATACTTCAGTGAGTGCACAGAAGGTCCACCTCTAGACCAGCAGCAGAGGAAAGCGTATCTCATTGAGGTAACAATGCAAATTGCAATGCTGTGCAAACTGCATTGCAAGTTATAGTATATACTGTAGCCTAATGTCTGAGATTCTCATTCATCCAGGTTGTGGTAGTCATAGTGTTCAGTTTAGAGAGAGCCTAATGTCGAGATGCCGAAAGTATACTTCATAGTAAGTGCTCACTATGTTTAACAAAACATTTGATTGCAATAGATGCAATATGTTCTTTGAAGGACAAATGATCTTCTAGAGCAACAGTAACATCACCATTTGAAGTTACAGGAGTCCCAGTAACTTTGGAGAAAAGTATTGCATGAAATACAGCCAGATTACGCAATTTGTTATATGATTTCAGAGAAAAAAGTTGCTTCTCAAGTGAAAACAGTACTTTTTTCGCAAATGAAAAGTTGGTGCATCAAATCCAACATAGCGTCACATTTTTGTGTCAGCACTTTTTCGTGTCAATTCATGTTCGTGTGAATTTTAAAAAAATTCAGGAATCAGAACAGAGTGTTTGTCTCTTTGCAGATTTTATCATTGTTTAATGAGATGATCAACAACTTGAGCACTGGTGAGGTAGTGAATGAGGAAAACCTGTTTATTATCCTGCGTAGCCATTTCCAGACATGGAACAACGAACTTATAAACAGTAAAGAGCTGTGTAAGTAGTACATATTTTTTATACAATTATTATTAATATATTATTCATTATTATTATTATTATTATTATTGTTATTATTATTGTTATTATATTATATTATATTATATTATATTGTATATTATTTTTTTAAGTAAGACAAAATGCTCACTGCAAACACATTAAGCAACGACTCTAACCCATTTACACAACAGACGCTAAAATGGTGCAGGATGCATCGCGGGAGTACGATCTAAAGCACAGAGGACGTGAGCTCCCTGGGTTCAGTAACTACAGAGTGTTTGAGATGGTCGTCCAGAGGCTGGTGAAAGGCCTTGAGGGGCCTGCACTCGACACTTTAAAAGTCATCAGAGGTAATCAGACTAATCAGTGGGACAACAGCACAACTCTGCTCACCATATGGTTAATTCTACTGTGGGCACCTATACAGTACTGTAGGTTCTTTAGTCAAACAGTTTCTAATGCTCAAATGCTTAGAATTGCTCCTAAAAAGTATATCTTCTGAATTATGGAAGAAAATGGAGGTCAATGCAAGTCAACGGAAGATATTCACTCATATACACACACTCACTCACATGGGACACAACCAGCCATCCAACACACAGAGACAATGTCCCATGTACAAAATACACCTGCAGCCAAAGTTTACACACACACACACACACTATAACAAATAGTTAAGAATAAATAGCCAGGTAATTAGCACTGTTATTGCAGATACCTTTTAACTACATTGTAATTTTTTTTTTCATTTAGTAATCACAGTAGGGGCAGCACATCAGAAATATAGGTTACATGACCCAAAAAGTCAACTTAATTTCATTATCTGAAATGATTATATGCATATATGCATATAAACTTTAGTTATCAGTAGGATTTTTCTTTAGTATTAATAGTCTTGCCATCTAAAGGGTTAAAATGTTTGTTGAAGGCCCACTATACAACATTTTTCATTTAATTAATCAGTTTCATACTGTTTAGGATGCTAAAATGAGTCATTACACGGCAAACGAACGGTGTAGAATGCGCCACCATGGCCTATAGCGGTAGATACAGCACTTGCAATGTTCAGCAGCGCGGACCGCCTCCCATAGAACGCAGTGCAATACAATGCAATACAGCGGTCTGTAGAGGGAGCTCGTGAGAGAGAAAAACAGAACGTTGCTTAGCCCTTCTTTAAAGCAACTCTAAATCTAGGTTAAAACCGGAATTACTGCTGTCATAAATAATTTAGCAAGCATATAATATATATATATATATATATATATATATATATATTATATGCATGCTAAACCACAAACGGGAAACCACAACGGAAAAAAAATTATGAAGATTTGCTAAACAGACTGCAAAACTATAGTTTCGAAAGCCAAAATAGATAGCTTCTAACCCATCAGATTGTATGCGTAACGTTACACTTACAACCGTAACATGGATGTGTCCTCAATTTTCATTTAATTTCTAAATCCACTAGTTTCACAATCAAATATCCGCCTCACATATAAATATGTTGACAACTTACGGATGATGGCATGCTTTCAAAAGCGCTAAAGCTATAAACAACTTATATAGGAAACGTACCTAGCATTACCCACGTTAGCGCCTTAGCTAACACAAAGACTATAAAATTCATCCACTGTTTGTAGCTATCACAGGCTAATCGATAGGTAAAACAATCAATATATACCATTATTAATTTCAAGTCCAGTAGCAACAAAGCTAGGTCACCATGCGTTTTGCAATGTGTAGCCTCCTTCAGCTCTCGCCAACAAATGAAAGCCGGACCAATATTCACTCTGGTTCCCGTTTTTTTTTTTTTTTTGCTTCTTCAGATCTCCTTCTTTTCTTTAGTAGCTCCGCCATGATAGGAATTCAAACACAACCCCGTTATATATCTGTCAAGGCAGCTCAACTCTGGCTATACTCCAACCTATGGCTGGCCGCAAAGCCAATCGACTGTAGTTTTTACTTGGACTACAGAACCTGGACCCGACAGGGCGAACTTGTTTAGTGCTATTACAGCCGATAGAGGGCTCCAGAGCAGATGCAGAAGGTAACGTTCATACTGTTATGAGTTGATGGACCACCAAAACGATTTTGAAAAAAAATATTTTAAGGTCTTAAAAACTCTTTAGTGTTGCTTTAAGTTCAAAATCCCCATATATACCCCTTGATGTACAGTCTATCCAGAATAATAAATATTTTCTTTTATGTAGAAACTGTGCAGGCACAGCTCATTGACGTTTCCAAAACTTGTTTCTCAAACTTCCCTTTTCTTCATTGTGTTGCCATGGTGAGTAATGATTATCAACAGTCTTAAATATATACTGTCATCGTTTTTATATCCATACAGTTACATTTTGTATTAGAGTTTTAAACCGGCAGAATCACTGGAGAAAAGCAAACTCCATTCACAGCGTAATAAAAATAGCTTACTGTCATTGTTAATCTTTGTGATTTGTGATTTCCCTTTTGTTCAGAACAAGATCGACCAAATCCAGTCCAAACAAGAGGCCAAAGTATTAGAAAGAATCCAGGAGCAGTTTGAGATGGAGAAGCTGGTCTACACTCAGGACTCCATTTACTTAAAAAGCCTGACAAAGATGGAGGACGGAACATCTGTCAACTGGGCTGATTTTGACGACAGGACAAAGTACCCTGAAATGCTCCAATCCTACTATGAGGTACTTAACAGTTCCAAACATTACGCCCATGGAACATGGTGAACAGAATTACATCATAATCAGATCAATTTTTTTTTATCTAGCTTTACATTACTGTAGTCTCCTTAGACGTATTTAAAGCAGAAAAGTATGACATTACTTTTATAACAAAGACAATGGTTCTCTTAAAGAAGGTCCCTCTAACAAGCTCCCTCTAAAGACCGCTGTATTGCATTGTATTGCACTGCATTCTATTGGAGGCGGTCCGCGCTGCTGAGCATTGCAAGTGCTGTATCTACCGCTATAGGCCACGGTGGCGCATTCTACTCCGTTCGTTCGCTAAACTGTATGAAACGGATTAATTAAATGAAAAATGTTGCATAGTGGGCCTTTAAAGGAAGCCTTAAGTGTAGGTAAGTAGGTTGGTAGGTAGCCTACTGTAGATAGGTTCTAGGTGGGTGTTCATTATTCCATTTCTAATTCCACACTGTACATGGTACATGCTATTATATGCTACATAGTGCACATTTAGTATGAACTATTAGTACACAATTACTAAGCTATTAGTACACAATTAGTATGTGCTGTTAGTACACAGTTAGAATGCTGTTAGTACACACTCGGCATACACTGTTAGTATTCAGTTAGCATATGCTATTAGTATACAGTTAGCATGTACTGTTAGTATACAGTTAGTATATGCTATTAGTACACAGTTGATGCTGTTAGTACACACTCAGCATATACTGTTAGTATACAGTTAGCATATGGTGTTAGTATACAGTTAGCATATGCTGTTAGAACACAGTTAGCATATGCTGCTAGTACACAGTTAGCATATGCAGTTAGTATACAGTTAGCATATGCTGTTAGTA
>JAGFZM010001250.1:167973-181900 GCA_017657215.1 Limnothrissa miodon
ACAGTTAGCATATGCAGTTAGTATACAGTTAGCATATGCTGTTAGTATACAGTTAGCATATGGTGTTAGTACGCAGTTAGCATATGGTGTTAGTACGCAGTTAGCATATGCTAACTCACACGCATTGAGCATGAGACACACGCTTTTGACTGTCTTCACACGCGCACACGCCATACTTCCGATGTCACACGCCAAAAATTCATTTTATCTATCTGATCTATGCATCAGCTGAAACACTTCCCCAATCACGAACGCCGAACAGGCAGAGGTGTTATAGTTAGTACACAGTTAGTAAACAAGTTGTAATTGCAGTTTTATTTTACCTGTGTGTTCCTGTATTTCAGCAGCAATATAAGAAGTGAACCAGTAGTCACGGTGGCCAAGCTAACCCTACTCTGGTCTTTCTCTCCCTCTCCCTCCCCTGTGTCATGGCCCATCTTCAGATAGTGATCCAGCGTCTGGCAGACCAGATCCCCATGCTGATCCAGTTCTTCCTGCTGCGGCTGTCGGCACGGCTGCTGTGCACGGAGATGCTGAGTCTCATCGAGGGCGTGGATCTGGAGAAGGCCCTGTGCGAGTCATCAGATGCCGGCCGCCACCGCAACGACCTCCAGGGACGCATCGACCGCCTGACTCTGGCCCAGGAGAAACTCAGCCACTTCCTCTGAGGATCGGTTCAGCTCTGAGACATGTAGGGATGAATGGGAATGTGCTCCTAAGAGCAGAACCCTCAAGAACTGGAGTGATTTTTATGATGATCTAGTTCAAATACCAGTTAAATCTTTGTGAGTACATGGCTTTTGATAAAGGGGGAATAATAATAATAATAATATTTATTATTAATAATGACATATGTTTGATTATACTTACAGACCTGTCATGACATGTCAGATTACATTTGATGACATTCAAAGTGAAAATTCAAAATAGAAAAGATACTGTCATTTTCAACTCATTTACATAGCCAACTCAAATTTCAACCATTATGTAAGAACACTTCGATAAGACTGAACACATTCAGAGGAAAGTCTGAAAGCTCATGTAGCTTTGTTTACTTTTAGTGTCAGTGAGAACCCCATAGTCACAGAGTGGCTATTCTCCAGTCAGACAAATACATAAATAAATATCTATTCTTTCCCTTTCACATTCTTGTAAATGACTTCTGTTCTTATAGACTTGCGGGGGGTTTCTCCAAAACCACTGCAATTTTGTTGTTGGTTTCAATGCCACCACCTGTAGCAGGAAGTGATTAGAATTTAAGGAAAGACAATTAAAGATGGCCATGTCTTCCATCGCTGACTCTAAACAGCTCACCCAAACAGCAGCAGAGAGTTGAAGTGAAACGCTCTTTACAACCATAACACATCACAGGACAGTGTCAGAGACTGAAGAATGGCTTAACTGTTGCCTTTCTCCACACCATAGCCATCCCCATCTTAAGGCACCCCTCTCCCCCATACACACATACATTATTTTGCCTCATTCTGCACCCCTCTCTTTTTTATGTACAAAAGGCAGATAACTTTCCGAATTTCACAACATTTTTGTACATAAAAAAGTATGTGACAATAAAATTTCCTTGATTCCTTAAAAGATGTACCCACATGAATGAGAGAGCACCTCTTGACCATAATGGAAAATGAATCCTCAGAGTATGTTCATAAAGGCATTTTATTGACATTACTACTAACATACACACATACATGATTGTAATTTAAATAGTCTAAATGTAATTAAATTCACCCACTCAAGAATGTCATGCAAGATTACATCACTCATTGAAGCCAGCAATATGGCCAATCATATTTACTCATTAACTCATCAGAGCCAGCTAAATAACCAATCATATTTACTCCTTGGAGCCAGCTAAATGGCCAATCATATTTACTTATTTACTCCTTGGAGCCAGCTAAATAGCCAATCATATTTACTCAATTACTCATCAAAGCAAGCTAAATAGCCAATCATATTTACTCATTTACTCATCAGAGCCAGCTAAATGGCCAATCATATTTCCTAATTTACTCATCGGAGCCAGCTAAATAGCCAATCATATTTACTCATTTACTCATCGGAGCCAGCTAAATAGCCAATCATATTTACTCATTTACTCATTGGAGCCAGCTAAATGGCCAAAGGTGTTCTTTCACAGAAAGAATACGACAGTGTACAATGATTGGGAGACACACATAACTCTATATCTATAAAAAATCATTTACAGAGATAACACACAACATCGATGTTTGTACCTCAAAGCAGTCCAAAGAACTTCCAAATAACTACAAAAAATTTACTATTTTACATTGCACTTGGTCTTACTGCAAATCTAGCATCTGAGAAGTCCAAACTTCTCAAAGTTCCAAACAAAACATGAAAACAAAACAGTCAAGCAATCAAGTCTATAAATATCGACTACAGTCTATATTTACAGGATCATAATAGTATGTAACCTAATTTGTGCATTCTGTCATCAAAATACACACACACACACACACACACACACAAACGGACGTAAATACACAAATGAATAAACCAGCACTGGATTCTGCAATTTTTAAGAGGTTTCATGGTTTTTCATACATAAACTCATACAGGCATTGCATATTGCTCCACTAACTCACGGTTTGCTGTGCTTTAATGACAAAAAAAGGACCATTAAAGTCTGGCTACAGGCCAGAAGGGGGAATTGGAAATTATTCTGGTACAGATGAATTCTGGGATATTATCTGATAGTTGATATGTGGTTCAATAGGGTTCACTTCACTTCAGTGCAACACAATGATAGATAAATACTGCACTTTTTCTTTTGACGTGGAAGGTGAGGTAACCAGATCTGCAAATATGATTATTTTTTTCATTTAGAATATAGTTTCCTTACAGTATAGCTGCAGAACTCGGAACATCCAGACATCTCCGGAAGCACAGTTTAACACACATAGCAGTAGCAGTCCTAAGGAACAGTTTGAATAATGCATAACGCATACAGTATTACTTTGCATCAACTTGTAGCAAATATATCAAACTATTTGGCACACACATACACACACACACACACACGTGCAAGCATGCCCGCGCACACACACACACACACACACGTGAGCGCACACACACACACACACACACACACACACACACACACACATCCTGCATAAAATCTTTCAATTCTTTATCTTGAAAAGGATGTAGAAAGTAATGAGATGCTCTCTCATTGGTTGTCATGAGATCTCAATCTCTCATTGGCTGGGAAAGCTGAGGCGACACCCAGTGGTTGGTGGTGAAATACAACCATATACTTCTACACACTCATGTGTAACTATGGAGACTCCAAACACACCACAGGCTGCTCAGCTGCCTGTTTCTAGGTGTGTTTCTGTGTTGTCCACTAGGGGGAGCTGCTCCCTCCAGTAAGTGAAGTGGCTGAAGGTGTCACAGCAGGGGAAATCGGAGGAGCTGGATCTCAACAGCAGAGGGAAGACATGGTCCACCACCTCACCCAGACGCACATACCTGAGGGGGACACAGGGAGAATGAGAATGAGATGGACGCTTCAATGTCAACAGAAGTTTGACTTCTCTGCATAGTCTCCACTCTCTGTGTAACCACTGGTACTACTGTATCTTACTTATTTATATGACATGGCTCGTCTTCATTCAGTAGAATGCGCCGTTCTTTTGAATGGGGCTCCCCAACGTTCGCAGGGCTGATATTTCTGAATAACAGCCCGCTGAATACAATAACGGGCCGCTGTCAATGGCAACAAACTTTTCACCTCTAATTCCCGTTTCGTATCACTCCCCAAGGAGTTCAGTCACTTCGAACTCAAAATCAGCGGATGTTGCAACGTTCAATTCAACGTATACAATAAAAGAGAGCTGTTCGCGTGGTGTTCTAGAACGGCAGCTGTCAACCAGTGAACGGAACGGAAGTGATTTTTTAAAATATCCCAATCATTAAACTTGTTCATGAAATCAAAAAGTCATTGTCATAATTATGATGTATAAGAAATAATCTAGGATAGCCATGTAATTAGCGGGATAATGTTTGGCGAGGCGGTCACTGCCATGGAATAGCGCTCTGCATCTCTCTGTCGGGCACAATTCCACAGCAGTGACCTTCTCGCTGAACGTTATCCCTTACATATTTTCATCTATATACTTATTTAACCATTTTTTTTTCTGTGCGCTTCACTCTCTCACCCTAGTGCTGGGATAGATTTTAGCTTTCAGGCCTTTGGGTACTTGTTAGTGGTAACTTGTCTGTGTAGACTATGCTTTTAGCGTCAACATCTGTTTTTTGTGTGCTACTTAGAACCTGAATTTCCCCCTGGGGATTAAAAAACTAACAAACTAACTAACTATCTATCTATCTAGAAGGCAAATGAAGAAAGAGAAGAGGTCAATGGACATAAATAAACAGAAAAATTTTGAGAGAAAGGTTGGAATGAACAAGTGAGGAAATGGAATGGACAGAGGGAATGCAAAACTTGGCTCTGATTAAGTCAAAACAGGAAAACAAAAATCACAGGAATGAACAGATAGGAAATGAAGAGATGGTAAAAGAATGTTTTAAGATGAATGGGTGAAGAGAGTGTAGAAAGGGGGTGATGGAGAGGAAAAGAGAAAAATGGCTCTGATACAAACTCTTATATGAGGTGTGCTTTGTTTTGGTGAGAAACGGACCAGTCAAGGTTAGATCAACCTGGTGCACTCTTACGTGATTTGTTTGACATTACATGTTCTCTCTCCCTCTCTCTCTCTCTCTGTGTGTGTGTGTGTGTGTGTGTGACTTACGATGACACGTTGGCCTTGGCGTGTTCCTGCACCAGCTCTCCTTTAGGGTTGACAGTGAAGATCCTGTTGAGGGGAACTCCCACCTCCTTATAGGAGTACACATCCTGCCAAACGCAAACACACATTTAACACCTCATGTGTCCATCTGTGTGTGTATGTGTGTGTGTGTTTAACCTCCTTATAGGAGTATACATCCTGCCAAAGGCAAAGGCACATTGAACTGTGACAGTATTTTTTGTGCAGACTGACCGTGGGCCGATTGCCAAAGGCGGCGTAACAGGGCTGGGTGTTTGGGTGGAACAGGTTCTTGATGTCCGTCAAACACTCCACTTTAAACTTCTCTGGTTTCTTCTCAATCACCTCCCTTCAGAGCGCCATCAGAAATAATGTAAGTTCGGTTGGAGACACAGTGGGCATTGACTGAAGTGAGGGTGCAATGTAGTTTTGTTTGTGTGGTAAAGTAATATACACTAAATACAGTAGACAGTGGTTTTATTAAGACATAGCTTTATGTGTGTGTGTGTGTGTGTGTGTGTGTGTATGTGACTGTCTGTCTGTGACTGTCTTTATGCATGTACATGTGCGCCTGACAGTGTGAGTGTGTGTATGTGTGCGCATGTTTGTGCACATGTTTGTATAGTGTGTGTGTGTGTGTGTGTGTGTGTGTGTGTATCTGACCTGTGTAGTGCTGAGAAGAGACTGCTGGGGCTGAGCAGTACGGGCCCCTGAGGCAGCATGGTTCCTCTCTCGTTCACCCAGTGCAGGTAGCCCCGCGTCATGTCCGCCATGCCGATGGCCCTCGCTGAGCAGTACAGGAACTTGTACCCGTTTCTACAACACAGACACACAGAGACACACACACACACACACACATGCACACACACACAACAATCAGATCACTTTCCACAAACACAAACATACAAGAACTTTCCACTTTGTTTTTCGGCATTTAGAACAGAACGCCATCTGAATTAGAATCAGAATCAGTTCTACTGGCATATACAAGTAATTTGCCTTCAGTAGGTGTATTATTCTCTAGACGAGCAATAAGGACATCCATCAGTATACATACGGGGCATTAATGTTGACGTACTGTCAATTCATTAGATGTAAATGCATAGCTGGGGCCAAGCATACTGTACTGTATGGTCAGTTTCTACTGTCTAGAAAGCAAGCAGTCTAACAGCATTGTGGAGTGGAGTAAAGGGAAAATGAGTGGTGTGTCCTTACTGGCTGATCTTGTGGTAGAGTTGGGCGATGCCCTGATGAGTCCAGTCTTTACCCAGAGTGGGAAGGATGTGCCCAAGCGTGTCTGACCTGCATGGACAATGCCCATCATCAGTATAAGAAAGCAGGACATATAACCCCACTACACAAATATATATATATATATATATATATATATATATATATATATATATATATGAAGAGTTCAGATGCAAAAGCCTCTAAAAGCCGTTTCAATTAATTTATAGAAATATATTTTTTAAATTTTGACAAACTATGTATTCAGTCCAAATCCAATCTGATTTGTTTTTACATGATAAAAAGAATTGAATAAAAATAAAAATAATTTGCAGTTTTATACTAATTACTTATAAAATATTATTAAAACCTCCTTTTTAAATATTTCTGAAAATGGATTTAGAGGCTTTTGCATCTGAACTCTTCATATATATATATATATAAATTGCTGTGCCAGTTTATTTTAAAGTTCACAGGGCAGCAAATAATACACACCTAATGTCTGTATAAGTGACGTGTAAGGCATGTGTTAAGCAACATCATTTGTTAGCCATTTATTTACACATTTTAAGGACTTATTCATTAGGAATCAGTAGGCCTTGTAGGTCTTCACTTCTATAGCTCAGTAATACAGACATTAATTAGGTATGTAATGGTGGCTATGTAAACCTTAAAATAAAGTGTTGAAGTAAAATAAAATAAAATTGTATTTAAAATACCACAGCTTTCTACCGTCTTATTTTGACCTCCAATTAGTTTGAGATTTAAGTGCATCCCCTGTCTCCCCCCCCTCACCTGGTGATGGTGCCGTCAATGTCGGAGATGACGATTTTATCATCCCAGTTCCACAGGTAGATGGTGCCCTCGCAGCGGCACGTGCCCTGGTACTGAGTGGTGACGCTGAACACCACGTCGTTCGGCCCATCCTTCAGCTGCAGGCTGGCCTGAGGTCACAAGGGTCATGGGGTCATGGGGCTAGGGTCAGATTTTTGACCAGTGTTGTGTGGAGTTGGAAAGTAAGCCAAACTGCCTGCGACTCTGCTGTGAATGCCTTGCTGAGCTAGCATGTATAGTTAGCGAGCTGGCATGCATACTTACTGAGATAGCATGCATACTTTGAATGAGTCCCCAACCCATAACAAATTCACACCAGTTCACTTGAAATGGCCACTCACCAGTTGTTCCGAGGAGAGGCGGAGTGTTTTCTTGTAAGACACGCCCCCAGGCGTGACCATGGGCTCTGATTGGACAGTTGGGGTCAGCTTGGCAGCTCGGTGATCCTCATCACTGGAAGATGACTCCTCCTTCCTTCTAGAAAATACCAATGTGACACTCAGATTGATGCCTCGCATGCAAAACACTCTAAACTTACATCTTTCTCCAGAGCCACTGACCAACACACATTCAACTGAGGCTGTAGTACATGATAATCAAGATTTACAGATTTATATGGAGACTAGACTAGATGTAACACATCGATTAACATTTTTGTAATGTTATTACTTACTTTAGGGCCAGTCGCTGAGAGAGACTTAGGGTTAAGCGCCTTGCTCAAGGGCACAACAGTGATCGCCAGGATTTGAACCCACTTTTCCTAGTCTACTAGCATGCTAGCCAAGTTTCTTAACCCGCTACGCCACCACCACCCAGTACACAGAGAATTGACTGTAAATGTGTTGAATAGAAAATCACCTGTTCGTGGCGGCCATCTTCCCAACCTGATCCGCACTCCCACAGGTGCCAAGCTCTGAGACAGAATCCTGCGGGAAGACATTCAAATTACAGGAAGTGAATAAGTGAGTCAATTTAAAATCCAATAATAAAAGCCAATCAATTTAATCTCCAGCAACTAAATAATGTATAAAATATATATCTATTATCTATATAATTATCTTTATCTTTATTTGTCAACATGTGACATTATAAAACCGCATGTCGATATTACGGCATTTGATTTCATGTCATTTTGTGATTTTCTAAATGTAGTAGTGTATGTACGCTATATTTGTGGTGTTTGAGTATAGTATGTGTATGTATGCTATTTGTAACATGAACATGTCTGGACAGAAGTGAATGGTGAGGATGTGCATGCTATATTTGTAATGTATGTGTATTGTATGTGTATGTACTGTGTGTTTATGTATATAAATTTGTAAGACGAACATGTGAATGGTGAAGGTGCGTACCGCTTTGGTGGAACTTCGACCGCGCCATGAGAACCACCAGCGCCCTCCTTTCTTGGGCATCTTCTCCTTCATGATGCTTTCTACGGTGGCCTGGAGGGATCAAGGCACACAACGAAACATACTGAAACCAACAGAAAAACTCAAATGCAAAAATAAAGAAAGAAAGTACAACACAGCCCAGACAGGCATGCAGGGTGTGAAACAATGATGACAGGAATGTGTCTGTCTAACATTTAAAAATTAAATTCAAACTTGCCGTAAATATAATATACATCAAGTCAGGTTTTTAGTGACTGACTGTGCACTTACATACAGTCAATGGCTTAGCATTCTGCCCATTTTCAAGAGTCAAATTCTTATTTGTCACTGTCACTGTGTCCTAATTTAAGATTGTGTGTGTGTGCGTGTGTGTGTGTGCGTGTGTGTGTGTGCGTATGTGTGTGTGTGCGTGTGTGTGTGTGTGTGTGTGTGCAAAAACATACTGGGATGGCGCCAAAGGCCTCCCTTAAGCAACTCAAGAGAAATTCCAGAGCAGAGCAAGCACAATCAAAGCATGAGAACTAAAATAAACAAGTAACAAAATGGATAACAAACAACAAAGTCGACGACAAAAGAAAAAATGGTAAGAGAAACCAAGAGAGGAGTGTTAATGGCAGGATGCTCTGTATCAGTTTACTGCTTATAGATGACAGTTTTTCTTACACAAACACACATCATTTCACTGTGAAACACTCATTAACATTTATCTGTTATCCAACATTACATCAGCGATATGAACTCTCCAGTATGTGTACAGAAAGAAGTGAAACTCCTGTTGTTGAAAGAGGAAGCCAAATGAGACAATTCTCATGAGAAAAGTTCTTGCTTAGTGCAGTCTGCTATCTCTGCCTGACAGGAAACACGCAACGTGATAGCCTCAAACCGCAACCAAAGCATCTGATCAGAGACGCCCGCATCCGTCTAAGAGTGTGGAGACGTCTGTGTAAGCTCTGTAGGTGATTTCAGTGAGACACGAATCACTTTTTTTATACTCTAACCCTCTCCGAATCTCACACCGTTTTCTCCCATAACATCGGGGCGGCAAACGTGCACTTCAGCCACACACATAAGCTGTGAAATCGAGAAGAGTTTGGTTTTACTCTCACACGGTACAATGGCCCCCAGCCATTAAAAATGAATTGCAATTCCACGCCAAGCGTTGAGCAACAAGAGTCTGATTGAATTGCTCCACTCTGAAGTGGCTGAGACAGATGGGAGGGAGCTACTACTGAGTCTAGGAAGAAAGGGGAGATGTGATACGGCCATGAGCGACCCGGACATCAGTCTGACATTAGACGCACAATAGCAGGGACAAGCAGAGAGCAAACACAAGTGCACACATCACGTGTGGGTGAAGTGATGTTTGTGATGTTTGAGAATACAAACTGAGAATCGGAACTAAGAACGAAGAATCTTAAGAACTGAACTGATTTTACATGGACGTCAAACAACTAACAACAAACAAACACAGTTATGAATAAAGGTTATGAAATCATTAGTGGTTGCAAGGCATGTAAAGCATGTCACCCACCCCAAAAAAACTAAACAAAATCTAAAAATTCTGTTAGGATCTTCGGCCTATGATAAACCCTGATATGAAGCTCTGTAGTGGAGTGAGAGTTATTACAGGTAAACACACGATAATCGAGATTTGAACTCAAATGTGAGCTCAGTTTGACCAAAACCACATTTGGTTGGATTGATCCCTGTTTGATGTGTTTGCATACAATATAACAGGTGACTGGAGTATTCAGTAACCAAGCCTAAGATGTAACATTTGTCCCTAATCACCGCTGGTCTGAGGCAGGTAAAACTATTTCCATGTTGAGTCTATGGGTGAAACAGACCTACAGTATGGAGCGGAAGGAGATGCTGCCTGAGGCAGATGAAACTGTTTCCATATATACAGTCAATTAAATTAGCTTTATTGCTGTGACTGTAACATTACAATATTGTCAAAGCAGTATCATACTGTATAATACAGCAAGGTCAGAAGACAAGAGCTTACCTTGGGCAGGGGCTTCTGGAAGGCCTGCAGGGCCAGCATGAGTGGGGCAGCGGTGCTCCAGTTATAGAACCTGCAGGAGGATGAGAGCACACGTATGTTATCCTCTGCTGTCATCAATAACTTATCTATCAAACACAAGACGAGAGCACACGTATGTTATCCTCTGCTGTCATCAATAACTTATCTATCAAACACAAGACGAGAGCACACGTATGTTATCCTCTGCTGTCATCAATAACTTCAACCACAAGAAGAGTGCGCACATGAGTTATCCTCTGCTGTAATCAATTACTTATCGATCAAACACAAGACGAGAGCACACGTATGTTATCCTCTGCTGTCATCAATAACTTATCTAACAAACACAAGACGAGAGCACACGTATGTTATCCTCTGCTGTCATCAATAACTTCAACCACAAGAAGAGTGCGCACATGAGTTATCCTCTGCTGTAATCAATAACTTATCGATCAAACACAAGACGAGAGTGCATGTGCATTTTCCTCTGCTGTCATCAAGAATCATCAAACACAAGACTAGAAAGCATGTGTGTTATGCTCTGCTGTCATCAATAACTCATTGATCAAACACAAGACAAGAGCACACGTGCGTTATCCTGTGCTGTCATCAAGAATCATCAAACACAAGACTAGAACGCACGTGTGTTAAGCTCTGTTGTCATCGATAACTCATTGATCAAACACAAGACAAGAGCACGCACACACACACATTTAAAATAAACTTAATACATTGAGCCCCTTTCACAGGTTGTCTAAAATGAAATAAAGTGGTTGACACCAAAATCTTGATGATTGCTCCTGTCTCGGCTATTTGGGAAATATAGAATCGCCTCTGCATGCCTTTAAAATGGCTAGCAATGGGCATGTGTTGTTTCTATCCTTAAAACACTGGTTTTAAAAAAGTGCTACTCATGGAGTGATTAGTGGCATTTGCTGAGGTTCCAACCCAAGTATCAGTAGCAAAATACAGTTTCTGTCATGTTTTATTTGCCATTTTGTAAGTCCCATAGGGATCTATTTGCTCCTTCATATAAACAAAGTGCCAAATAAAACATGACGGAAGCTTTATTTCGCTACGATACATGTTTTGGAACATCATTGAGCACCACTAACCAGTGTTTTAAGGATAGAAACAACACATGCCCATTTCTAGCCATTTTGAAGGCAGGCAGAGGCGATTCTACATTTCCCAAATAGCCGAGACAGAAGCAATCGTCAAAATTTCGATGTCAACCACATTATTGCATTTTAGACAACCTGTGAAAGGGGCTTAATGTGTTAAAAACCGAACTATCCCTTTAAATGAATCAATAAAATAAAACTTGAGCACTGGACACTCACTTTGAGCCGATCTTAACCACCAAGTTGGGATCATCGATTAGGGAGGGATTCTCTGCAAACTGTTGATAGGAAAGGGCCTTCTCCTGAAATTGCTCTTTGGGAATGAAAAACAAAACAAAAAATAAATATTTTTGACCAGAAAATAACACACACAAACACACATACACACCCAGAATCATTTATGTTGGAATGGTAAAAATACAATTATCCCTCTTTCACGGTTAAAAAAATAAATCCAAACTGGTCCCTCACCTTTAGTGATCTCTTTGTTCTCAGAGAGTCCTCCACACAGAGAGATGGCGATGGAGGGCAGGTCTCCCATCTGGTCAGAGTAGCTGTCCACCCCGCTGTCTGCCCCTGAGCTACCCACAGACTGGGGGGACATACTGCGGATGGCGCTCTCTCCACTGCGCACCGGACCAATGCCCTCACTGAGAACACACAGCCACACATGAATAGGGGCTACCGCTGGTGGGATTGCGTGTATCTGTCTCAGTGATGTGTGTGTGTGTGTGTGTGTGTGTGTCTGTGTGTGTGTGTGTATGTTTGTCTGTGTGTGTGTGTCTGTGTGTGTGTGTGTGTGTGTGTCTGTGTGTCTGTGTGTGTCTGTGTGTGTGAGAGAGAGAGAGAGAGAGTGAGAGAGTCTGTCTGTATTTGTGTGTGTTTGTGTGTGTGTATTTGTATGTGCGATGTCCTATAGTACCTCTTGGGGAAGTACAGTGCTGCCACCTCAGGCTCCAGCTCTGTAAGGTCTTCCAGGTAAACACCATCAGAGCCAAGATGGCGGTTCCTCTTGTCTACAAGAGAAACAGGAGACATTTCTTCAAAGGGCATTTCTTCATGCTTTAACTTTGAAGATCTCCAGTCTCCTTCAAAGCTTTGACCATGGCTACTTTCAGTCTCCTTTTAGTATTTTGAGGCATTTGAGGCATTTTGAGGTGTTTTTAAAGGGTTTATTTACCAGTGGAGTTTCCCAGTGATGTTTATATTTATGTAGTCAGGTCAGCTAATATCTGAAATGCATACCTTTACGCTTGGAAGGGGAGTCTGTCTTGCTAAGTGGGCGTGGTGCATTCCCACACTCCTCCAATTCTGACATCAGACAAGCAGCAGCTGCCCCCATTGGCTCAGACTCCTTGTCCCGCCCTTTGTGTTCAGTCTCACTGTTCATTGGCCCAAATTCAGGCCTGATTGTCTCAGTATCCATCTCCTTGAGTGCTGACAACAGTCCCCTGTGAGGTTCAGTCTCCATGCCGCCCGTAGTTGCCGTGGGGATGAAAAGCTTGAGGTGACTGTTTGTGTGGTTTTGTCCATGCTCCCCATCGCCCCCTTGTGGAATGACTTTGAAGTGTGTGTTCTCGGACACAGGGATGGACACTGGACAAGCTGCCGGGCTGTTGGGCCCTGGTTTTGGAGGGAGAAAAGAGGGCTGGAGGGAGTGGATGAGAAAGCAGGTGGAAGAAATAAAGAGAAGGTCAGAAACCAATGACTAATCAAACCAATGACTAATCAAACAAAACTTTAGATATTATGTAAAAAAATCTCAACTAAAGTATTTCAACATGTCCTTCATCCAGTGTGAAAGCCATTATACGCAGGCTCGGATCTAACTATAGCCGCACAGAATAATTATCCCCCTCTTGGGTAAGATGCAGTCTATAGTTGACAACGTCTGCACTTTCATGCCGGGCACAGTGATACTCTATGACAATGGTCGCCAACCCGTCGATCTCGATTGACAGGTAGATCTTAAATCCTTTCCTAGTAGATCTCTTGTCCTCTAGTAGATCTCTTGTGCTCTAGTAGATCTCTTGTGCTCTTGTCCACATCCTACCCAGATTTATTTTATTTTATTTGAGATTTATTTTAAAATGAATGAATGAATGAGTGAGTGAATGAATGAGTGAGTGAATGAATGAGTGAGTGAGTGAGTGAATGAGTGAGTAAATGAGTGAATGAATTCATGAATGAATGAGTGAGTGAGTGAATGAATGAATGAATGAATTAACGAATGAGAGCTGTGTTACCTTGGCAGCCTGTGGCAGTTCTCCCCAGGCCCACAGCATGGCTGGGTTCTCCTGCTTAGACTCCGACTGTTTAGTCACCAGCTCTGAGTCACTCTTAGGGCTCGAAGGCCTGGACGTCCCAGGGCTGATTAGAGAGAGAGAGGGGCGGGGGGTTAGAAGCCAAAGAAGAAAGGGAGAAAAAGAGAGAGAAAGATGAGAGCGAGGGAGAGGGGGGGAGGGAGAGGGAGAGAGAGAGAGAGAGAGAGAGAGAGAGAGAGAGAGAGAGAGAGAG
>JAGFZM010001250.1:187022-207542 GCA_017657215.1 Limnothrissa miodon
AGCCTCTTCTCAAAGCTCTTTGGGAAAAAGAAAATGAAAGTTGGAATAATTCAGTTCGAGGAGACCCAAGTGTCTGGCACGACAGAGAGACAGACAAGATATGGGACAAGCATGCATGAGACATACCAGGAGACCCTCTCAATGGACAGAAGCCATTCCTCATCTACCTGCAGTGTCATAGACCTGGAGTTATGATGGTCATCCATTTAAATGGTAATACATATTTTTAATTCTAATTTCTAATATGCAGTACATGTACACACAGGTATGTGTAGCAAACGTTGTTTGTGCTCTTTCTTTCAGAGTTTCTCATCGACTTTGTCAATGATAGATGACATAGCTCCCGTCTCCATTCACCCACTGGACTCCTTTCTAAGCCACTCTAGCTGACCTAGAGTGAGTCTTCAATCAACCCCCCAAACACTTCTCCTCCCCCCCCCCCCACACACACACACTACTGAGCTGACTGAGCCAGCCAGAAGCAGATGGGCGCCCCCTACAGGCCGAGTTTTTCCTTGCCGCCATCGCCACTGGCTTGACCTTACAGGTTTCGTTTAAGTTACTCCACACGCACACACCCATTTGAACCAATACATTAACCCCTACGAGATCCCCCCCCCCCCCCTCCCAAAGATGAAAATATATTTTGTGAGTATATATATAGTCAAATACTCACTTATGTATTAGCACCATCGCCACAGGCTTGCTTGTAGGGAGGTCTCGCCTGCCACTTTCAGCAGACATTCTACTCAAATAAAATATCTTCACACAATATATCTGCGTTGCATGAGTTTGTTTTGTAAACATTAACATAATTTGTATTGTTGAAAGTCCTAGTAAAAGTAGGCTTTGTAAATGAAACTAGACACAATAGGTCTATATTTTAGTAATAATTTTCAGAAGTACTAGCCTAAAGCAATACTCCTTGCGGTATTACTGTATGTGCCGTGTCTGACAAAGAGGCTACGCTTTCAGTTTATTATTTACCTATTTACTATTATTATTAATTTTATTATTGTTGTTGTTGTTGTTTTTATTAGTATGATTAAATCGTAGGTATTACTGTATGTACCGTGTGGTCACAGTCAGCTACAGGGATTGCTCACTTGGTGCTGCACAGATATGAAAGCTTAGAAACTTCATGCGACAACAGGAAGGTTGATGGCTGCTTGATATGTTATGTTGAAAAGATTTAGGACACAAAACACATTAACAGTCTATATGTTCTCCAGACTATGGTCATTGCAATGGCACAAATAGAGTTTATGTCTGTGTCTGTGTGTGTGTGTGTGTGTGTGTGTGTGTGTGTGTGTGGATGCGTTTCTGTGTGGATGTGACCCAGATATCAATGGCAGTGGTGATGAGTCCTACCCCCCAGGCCAGCCGGCCCTACTACCACATGGTGCTTCTTGGCACCAGTCATGATCCAAGTATAGGCCACATTAAAATAGTGGGAATTCCACATGCGCACGTGCACAAATTGCTTTTAGTTCAGGCCAATTGTTTTTTTTAATTCTCACATTTCATTAACAGGGTAGCTGAGTCAAAACGACTCAAAGTAAAATACTTGCTTCAAAATTTACTGGATTAAATGTAAAATTATGAATCTCAAAAACAGAACCCTGGATTCACTGAGAGGCCACCAGCCACCTATAGAATCAGGGGCCATCAGTGTTTTAGTCTCAGATGCAAACAGGTTTTTGGCCAGATCAGTAAATTAACTGTAAAGAAAAAATAAAATCAGTAATTAAACTATGGCACAATTCCTGGTGCATCATTTTATGTGAGGAGAACCTATATCTACTTTTTCATAGTATATATTAGATTGTCTTATAGCTTTTAGCTTTGTCTTAGTCGAGCAAAACATGGCCTTCCATCAGCATGGGAAGCACTTAAGTGCGTGTTTGAGAGTGTGTATATGATTCCTGTGAAAAATCTAGATGGGAGGTATTGTGCAGGGATTGTGCAACAATGAGGGCTGTACTGTAGGTGACCCCAAAGGACTGCGGTCAGACCTGGGTCACACACTGTAGGGTAGAGAGACAGAGAGAGAGAAAGAGAGAAGGAGGAAGTGCAGAGATGTTGCGCAGCACTTTTCTCTTTGAATTCTTTCTTTTCTATTTTCTCTGTTCTTCTCTTTCTTTCTCTCTCTCTCTCTCTGTTTCACATTTTTCTGTCTATTTTTCTTTCCTCTGTCTGAGGCATTTAGGAAAATGGGCTACATTCTTCTGTAGGCTTTGCAATAATGTGACATTTATGCAAAGTAATGCTGAGGACTAAACTTTTTGCATATCAGTCTTTTAACCCACCCTTCTCTCTCTCTCTCATTCACCCACTTCCACTCACACCACCCCCACACACAAATATGTTGGAAGGGAAGCCAGACATAGCTGGGTGTTTTGAGGGAGCGTAGTCTGTAAACAGCCCTCATCACGTGCTGCTGACTCAAAGACCTTTGCAGAGCACACACACACACACACACACACACACACACACACACACACAGAAGTTCTCCATTATTGCTGACACACAGCAAAACTAGACGCTTACTAATCTGCCCAACTACAGCATACTGTCCACACTGCTAGGATACAACAAAACAGACAAACAGCTCACCCTCTCCTCCAAAAAAAGCTATTTTCATAGAGGTATGTTTTTGTGAATGTATCACCAAGCCTCAGGCAAACTCAGCAAGTCTCACTGAGACAGCACTCGACTCAAACTACAGCCTGGAAAGTCCACAAACCTTTTCTGTTCATATTTCCCTTTTCTTCTTTTCTCTCTTATTATCGCTGACAAAGAGGCTACGCTTTCAGTTTATTATTTACCTATTTACTATTATTATTACTATTATTGTTGTTGTTGTTATTAGAATGGTTAAAGGTGCTCTGTGAGATGTTGCAGGAATTTTGCACGATTTAGTACATTTTTATCTCAAATCGTAGGCATCTCCCCTTGATTGCATAGTTTTCTGCCCCCTGAATAAACTATGAAAAAAAAAACAACATCTCATAGAGCACCTTTAAGCCCACTAATAACAACCAATGACAGGAAATGCTACACTGGTGCACTAGATAGACTGTTGCTGTATGGCACTGCTTTGCATAGAATGTTATGGCTCAGTCTAGTCTTTGGCACAGACCAGCTAAGCAGTAGCCTGGGCCTGCCAATACTTCCTGTGACGCTACATTCAATTTCGCGAGCAAAGTCAGCCTGGCCAAGCTGCCATTATAGAGCATTTCTGTTCCCAAAAAAGTGGGAACCAATGAGAACGAGCAGACTAGCAAAACCGGTCTAAAATATTTTACATTATCCAGAATCTATCTTTCCTTCACAAAGCCTTTAGAGACACCCTTTGAGAGGGTGAGAGATACCCTTTGGCATAGTAACATGCAACTGTCAGCTGCCAGGTACTCATAAACACACACACACACACACACACACACACACACACACACGCACATACACACACACACACACATACACACACACACACACACACACACACCAGCCATTGTCCTGCTCCTCACCCTCATTGGAGCTCATGTCAATAGTGATTATGATAGTCAACTGTCAGGTACTCATAAATACACACACACACACACACACACACACACCTGCCGTTGTCCTGCTCCTCGGCCTCATTGCAGCTCATGTCGATGGTGAACATGTCTTCGTCCTCGGAGTAGTCAGCGCTTCCCTCCCTCCTGACACTGTCCACCTTCGACTTCCTCCTCCTCTTCCTCCTCTTCTTCACGCTTCCTGGCCCGCTGTCTGCTCCCGTGCTGCCCAGGGACGAGCCCCCGAGGGTCTGCATCTGCATCGTAGACCCCCCCATCAGACAGCCCCCGTCCGAGAGGATGGGCGAGGTGGCCAGGTACGCAGGAACCACTTCCTGTGATTGGACAACAAGACAAAAATCAAAACAAATAATGCTGGGGGTGCTGTGGAGTTTCTTGGCCACACCCATCGCTATACTTGGCAAGTGTCACCACTGCCAGGCCTTTAGATGACCAACAAATAGCCTGCTGCTGTGGAGAACCCAAAACCCTGTTAGGAGCCGGTACACTGCCCCAATGTGTGCGCAAAATTTCATGAGTTTTCGCGCATGGAAAGTGCCTCAAACATGGCAGAGTGCGACAGAAAAAAAAAAAACGAATAATAATAATCCTTCCAATTATAATAGGGCTGTGCTTGGTGCTTGGGCCCAAATTATGTTGGGGACAACGTGGCTCAGTTAGCTAGGGTGCCGTGCCATGGATTCAAGGACCTGCGTTCGAGTCTGACTCGAGATCATTTGCACATACCTTTTGTTGTTGCTCAGTGGTTTGCCACACCCTGCACTCATTCAACAGTAATGACGTGAAGTTTTGGCCCGCTAGAAAGATCAGTATCAGTGAAGGAAGCTGACCCAGACTAAAGAGGTTGGCAAAGAAGGGCTGTTTGTCAAATGTGTTTGTTTGCATGTGGATAAACCTGTGCATGTCAGTGTTTGTGTGTAGGCAATCGTTCTGCATGTGTGTATGGATATATTTGTGTGTGTGTATATGTGTATGTGTGTGTGTATGCATTTTGCGTAAGAAACCGCGTTCACTAGCTTCTTCTCAAGATAATTTTTTCCCCCTAATGAATGGTATCTTTGACTTGCACCCCAAGTAGATACTGAAACGTTTTTGGAGTTTGAGCGTATGTACTGTACGTTTTGTAATTATGCATTTGCGTCCCTGCAAGAACTCTCACTGGTGGGCTGGCTTTAGCCTCTTTGGAAGTTGAGCGGAGTTTTTCACATTTTTCACATACAAAGCTTTCTCTGTGGCCCCTCACCTGGATGGGGACCAAATAACTGACCCCCTATTGTTCCACCTGACCCATCTCCTCTTCTCTCCTCTCTTCTCCTCTCCTCTCTTCTCCTCTCTTTTCCTCTCCTCTCTTCTCCACTCCTCTCTTCTCCTCTCCTCTTTTCCTCTCCTCTACTCTCTTCTCCTTTCCTCTCCACTCCTCTCCACTCCTCTCTTTTCCTCTCCTCTACTCTCCTCTCTTTTCCTCTTCTCTACTCTCCTCTCCGCTCCTCTCCTCTTCTCTCCTCTCTTCTCTTCTCCTCTCTTCTCCTCTCCTCTCCTGTCTTCTTCTCATCTTTTCAGCCGTCCACCATCTTACCTTCTCTACATTCTTCCACTTTTGTCCTCCTCTTTCAGATGTCTCCTATACCTTTCTTTTCCTTTACCTTATCTCTGTTCCCCTCTCTCTCTCTCTCTCTCTGCCCTTTCTTCTTTGAGCTGTTGGGGCAAATTGAACAGACTGGGCAAAATAGGGCCTCATTAATGCCCCACTGAGATCAAGCAACCCACTCCAACTGTGGCACAATTAGTGTGCTTGATCTACATGGGGACCTGACCAGCCACCAAGCACACTGTGCCAGTATCTAGTGCACGCAGACACAGTATAGCTGCCTCTTTCACACACTTCCTTCACTGCATCGTTATTAGTCAAAGTCAAAGTCAGTTTTATTGTCAATTTCTTTACATGTGCTAGACATACAAAGGAACCCAAATGACATTTCTCACTGCCCCTTGCCTACATTAGAGAGACAATACAGGACAGGATAAACTATATAAGTGCACAGGCACAACATAAACTATGTTCTAACAGAAAATATATTATTAGACTGATCAGAGTATCAGAATAGTGCCTTTATATTTCAGATATAGCCCCCTATTGACTGTGTTGTGCTTAGTCAGTTACACAGTAATGTTATTGGCATTTGTATAAAATGTTGTGCCAGTTCAAAGCAGCACTACTTTGCCTTTACCGTCTGGCTTTAGCTTATGATTCTGTGAGGGTTATCCCAGACGCAGAAGGCAGCAGTTCTGCGAGACAAAAGAAGTGCTTGTTTTACTCTTTTCAGTTTGATGAGGTCGGGCACATCCCAGCATCCTCTTTTCCAGGAAGGCCAGTGAGCAGCTTTGAGAAAGCCATGGGAGACAAAAACCAAGGCCAGTCCACTCTCTATTAACTAGCCTGCAATCTGTTGAATTCCGCTAGTTTTGCTGTTGAGCAAGTGAAAAATGAATTGTGGTCTATGGTCTAAGTGGCTAAAACTCGTTGTTGTCACAGTTGACAACTTAATTTCTTAATGCACGTTGTGGTAGTAGCTACCTGAGTATAGATTTTCCACTAGAAATGAACTAAAAAGTCACTCATGTCCTTTCTGCTTTTCATAGGATGGGCCGCTTTCCGCGTAACATGCTAGCATTTAGCTAATTCACTTGCTCGGGAGCGCCCTCTCATTGCAGTACCACCCAGGAGGATTCTGAGAGTGGTCGTTCTCCCCATATTGAAAATTCTCTGCACAAACACAGCATTCCTCTGATCATGCCCAAGCTAAGTGCCTCGTTAAAATCCAATCACCATGCCCTGTTAACGAGAGGCCCCACAAAATCTGTGCAGGATCACGGGTAACAAGGTTAACGACCCGACCTCTCACGTTTTGCTTTCATCCATACGTTCCCCCACCCACCCTGAGGCAGTGTAATGTGGGGAGGATTTAACGTGCATAGTTCCTGGAGCAAATCGACGCTGGTTGTGAGACTTAGTCATACTTGGCATCCTCCATGGCACTGATGCCAGGCCTTTAGACAAACAATAGATAGCCTGCTGCCGTGGAGGAAACAAATGAATGAGAAGATAGACGCTGGGGCTTGAAACACGACCCAGGAGAGAGGCTCCGCGGGGGCCTGGTAGCTGCTCTTACTGTGGCTGAGAATCTGACACCCTGAGCGGGATCGTAAATAACCCGTGCGGCCTGCTGCAGATCCAGGTCTCCATTCTCCCACCCCACCCCCCTGTTGAGCCTGTGGGCTTTAAAGGGATAGTTCGGTTTTTAACACATAGAGCCCCTTTCACAGGTTGTCTAAAATGAAATAAAGTGGTTGACACCAAAATCTTGATGATTGCTCCTGTCTCGGCTATTTGGGAAATATAGAATCGTCTCTGTCTGCCTTTAAAATGGCTAGCAATGGGCATGTGTTGTTTCTATCCTTAAAACACTGGTTTTAAAAAAGTGCTACTCGTGGAATGATTAGTGGCGTTTGCTGATGTTCCAACCCAAGTATCGTAGCAAAACATAGTTTCTGTCATGTTTTATTTGCCATTTTGTAAGTCCCATAGGGATCTATTTGCTCCTTCATATAAACAAAGTGCCAAATAAAACGTGACGGAAGCTTTATTTCGCTACAAAACATGTTTAGGAACATCATTGAGCACCACTAACCACTTGGTGAGTAGCACTTTTTTAAAACCAGTGTTTTAAGGATAGAAACAACACATGCCCATTGCTAGCCATTTTGAAGGCAGGCAGAGGCGATTCTACATTTCCCAAATAGCCGAGACAGAAGCAATCGTCAAAATTTCGAAGTCAACCACTTTATTGCATTTTAGACAACCTGTGAAAGAGGCTTAATGTGTTAAAAACCGAACTATCCCTTTAACACAGATGTGTACACTCATATATCTCTGGGTATGTTACACTACCACATGCTTCTCTCTCTCTCTCTCTCTCTGTCTCTCTCTCTCTCTCTCTCTCTCTCTGTCTCTCTCTCTCTCTCTCTCTCTCTGCTTTGTTGCAGCACATGCCTTGCCTGTAAGCCAAGCCACATCTTTAACTCATTGACAAAAATATATCAACTTTTGAAGTTCAGCATGTTCATCCTGATGTTCTGGAAACTATTCAACTAGAAAAATCGAGGTCTCTGAATGAGAACCTCTGAAAACCTTTTTTTTCTGAATGGTCTCTGAATGAGAACCCCTGACAACCTTTTTTTCTGAATGGCCTCTGGGCCCCCCTCAGCTCCACAAGTTGCTGTACCCACCTGGTTATTCTCCGTCTCCTTCACGAAGAAGGCCTCTCCGTTCTCGCCCAGCTTCATGTGCAAACTCACAGGCTCGCCATTGATCTCGATGTCCACCTGTATGGAAGAGTACCATTCAAAGGTCACATGACTTCCTCAGTCTAGACTCGAAAGTAAAAAAAAAAAAAAAAAAAAAAAAAAACGGCTTGCAGAATGACTTGTAATCTTAATCAGTGAGTCACATCACCAAACCACATTCTCTCCAGTTAGAAAACAGTTGAGAAGTTACTTCCCATATACAGGATAAAAGTCAACTAATACAAGTAACGCAGACTGTTTTCCAAGAAGTACAACACATGTTGGTGACAGGGTTCCTCTCCTTGAGTAACATGAACAGTTTCCTCTCCACAACACAGAAAGGGAGTAATTTCTTTTCGGTTCTCAACCTGACACAGTTCCACGAATTAGACATGTCCCTGCCTCTGCCATACATTACTGACAGGTACTGGTTTCATTGATTATAAACAATACATTCTTGACTCTGAGCTTTCTGATGGAGAGAAATGGACACAACTTCTGAAGATGATGATGATGATGTGTCTTTGATGATGAAGCATTGCTCCTCAGCTCGCACCTCAACACCTTATCCCGAGCTCTGCTGCATCAACTCACCACTTTCTCCCGTGAGTGCAGGACGCCCATCTTGCCGAAGCGGACGTGGAAGGGCGAGCAGTGCAGTGAGCCGTCGGGCCGTCGCACCACGATGACATCGATGCAGCCCGAGAGCGTGGCTGGATTCAGGCCACGGTAGAGCTCCTTCACCTGCACAAACACCTGGCCTGCCAGCTGCCCCACGTAGTTCATGGTCTGAGACTGCAACCAAAAGAGAGATGGGGGGGGGGGGGGTCAGAGTCACAAGAGTGAGTCGGCAGACAGTTTATTAACTCAGTTCCAGCCTATACCACGTTATTAGCATTCAAATATCTACAGCCTATACCACGTTATTAGCATTCAAATATCTAAGCAACACTCTCATCCGTAAAAGAGATAATAATCACATACTTAAATGAGGTAAAACAACAACAAGAACATCGAGAACAAAAAAATTAAAAGCCAGAGGAAAGAAAAACAGTCTAGCTGACTGTAAATCTTTTACTCTCAGTGGTATTTGGGACAAGTATGAAGATTATCCTCGGTGCCAGACACAAGACCCACAACTGGGTCAGTGGAGATCAATTGGCCAGTCGCTAATGGTGCCACATAGTTTGGCACCGAGGCAACATGTGCTGGAGCAAATTAGGACGGTTACCAAGGCAGTTTTCAAAGAAAAACACACATGGTGCCAGGATAGTATTAGGACTTTTAGTTTGTGGGATACTGTAGAGGGCAAAAAAAATTAGGTGCAAGGTTTCCTGTTTCCTTCTGAATGTTTACTAGACTTCCACACATATGTTTATATTGAGGAAACACACTTGTAATCAGACCATGATCTGTTTGTGTTAGACCATATTGGTGAAAGCATGCTTTAGATCAAGTAGACCATGTTCAAACATGAACGGAAACTGAATACAAGCTAACAACGGTTTTATCACTTCCACATTCAAAATCACATGGAAATACTTACAAACCTCTAACAGTCACAACAAACTATAGAGCTACAATCTACAATAGAGTGTGCATATTGAAAAAAAAAATGTTAATGTAACAGCGAGAATGGATTGTTCCTTGTCTTAAAACATAAGTAATTGGCCAAACAATCAATGACTAATTAAAGCTGTACAGAGAGTTTGGTAGACAAAACAGGGTGACATACAAGGTGGCCCCATTCTGTCAATGACGTCCACTATGAACTTTGACCTGTAACATAAGCTCTCTCTTCAAGTTCACTTGTGTTGACTGCCTTGTTTCCCAGAAACCCCTTGCGGCTTCGCTTCAGCCTTTTGTCCCAGCACGGACCCTTCTAGAATGCCCGACAGTTAATGCCTCTTCCCTTGTGTGAACAACTCTATTCCTCGACCAATCAGAGCAGAGTAGCTGCCATGTAATTCACTGTCACTGGTTCTCCAGAGTTAGTGTTAACTACAGTTAGTGTTAAAATAGATGTTGTTAAGATCCCATGGGCGTTATCACAAGATTGAATGCCTAACAACGTGTCTATAGAATGCTATGGCATAAGCATGCATACGTCAGGAGAGAATTCTGGAAATATCTATGATGTAACAGGGGATATTAAAAAGAGAGAGCCAGGACAAAAAAGGCCACATCTGTACCTTTGGGATCCAATAGCCACTTCTATTTAACAGCAGCATCCTGTGCCCTTGATCTGTTTTCTATCAATCCAAGGGGTGTCAAACATAAGCCCCATGGGCCGGATTTGGCACTTTACATCATTTCATGGGAACCGATTCGCAAAACTTGAAAAGACACATTGGAATGCTGATTGTGTTTTGAGCAGAAACTCACAAGGACAACCATTTTTTTTTCAAAAGCCTGTTTGTAGTCACACTTAAAGAGTAGATGAACTACGGTGGCCCTCTGAGGACAATCCTAATGTTGATATGGAGTTTAACACCCACATAATTAACAAATCTGTCTGAACTCTACACATAAAAAAATCCTGTCATTGATCTTATGTCAGATATTACCATAGAGAACAGGCCTGAACAGTAGTGTAGGCTTGCTCTGGTAGGACACTGTTTGAAGTAGAAATGACTGAACACTTTCTTATTCTTTATGACCTGATCAGACCCCTTTAATGCAAGGCTGGCGATATCATATTTCATTACTGCATTAACCTTGTGGAAAGTTATTATACTATACAGCTGAGGCAATCCTAATGGTCGTGTGAACAGAATTCACAATCTAAGACCAATCAAACCAAACACACGAAGGGGCGGCCAGACACACACACAGTGAGTCAAACACAACCAGAAAAACTATTCGCTATACTCACAATAGTCACTGTTATTCGCCACACTCATGCTTCAAAATGAGGCACCTCATGTGGTGGCATTGAGGATGCCCTTGGCTATGATACTGGGATCATGCCAGCTTACTCCCTCTGTCCCGACCACCCCAAAAGGCCTGCAGTATTAAAGAGGGATGGATAGAGGGAGGGAGAGAGAGAGAGAGAAGGAGAGACAAAGTGAGAGAGGAGAGAGGAAGGCCTGCAGTATTAAAGAGGGATAGATAGAGGGAGGGAGAGAGAGAGAGAGAGAGAGTGAGAGAGAGAAGGAGAGACAAAGTGAGAGAGGAGAGAGGAAGGGACAGAGAGAGAGAGAGAAAGAGGGGGGGGAGAGAGAGAGGCCCAGGGTCACAGGTCCCAGCAATGGAACCCAATGGATAAGCCCCTAGAGAGAGAACATCCGCTACCGGGCCCCTCTTGAGTTCTCTCAAGCTCTCAAAAGAACCCAGCAGCTGCTCTTAAATCACTCCCTAAGATGAAGTTCCTTTGGATTAAACCTGGAGCAAAGCCTCCACCTTCAAACTCAGCCTCATGATCCCATCATCAGGATGCAGGAAGCACAAGAACATATATTTTCCTGGGAGTTACAATGAGACAACCTTGGCAGGTTTAAAAATAGATCACAGCAGTGTAGCGTTTAATTTTGTAAGCAGAGCGCTTACAGTATGAATTTATGATATCCCATGGGGTTTTGACTGACTACATCTGAACATCTCCCCTCTCCAGAGAAACACATAAACATGTTTCAACGTGTTCTTGTTTGTTAAGCTAAGTAGACTGAAGGACAAGAATACAACCCTGAATCTGATTGATAGACAAATAACGACAGGTTGAATTTTGAGGCCATATTTGCTGAGTTACTGTAAAACACAGTTCTATACAAACTCTGAAAGATTGAAGATAAAACTGCAAACTAAATGACAAGCAAACACAGGCATTTCCATTTCCTCTGATGCATTTAGCAGATGCTTTTATCCAAAGCGACAAAGAAGGATATCAGTCCTCAATATGTCCAGCACAAACGTGTGCCCCTGTAGTGCATTACAATGATAAACACTACAAACTGCACAATATATCAAGCATATTCACCGATCAGTGCCATGCAACAGCCTGACACAATACCACAGTAATGTGATAAGTGCCTATCTCATTGCGAGATGCTAGTGCTCATTTAAGCTACTCATTTCAGCATAGACATTCACCCTGTCTTTTTATACTTCAGTCTGTACTGAAATAAAAACCCAACAACATTGGACTGGTATTTGATGATACGTTCACTTAGAAAACTGATTGGTCAGCAGCATTCCATTGGCGGCTGTGACTCTTTGGCCTGTTGACCAAAAGTGACCTGGCATGTACAGTGCAGGGGGGTGGGTGTGTGTGTGTGTGGGGGGGGGGGGGGGGGGGGTGCAAGGACACTGCCACCTCAAATACTTAAAAAGGGCTGGCGTGCTTTAGGCCTACTCCAAATAATTATTTTCTTTTGCTTTCAGGTGCGTCAAAAACAAGTCCCATATTGTACGTATGGAACCGCAGCACTCACTATGTCTTCTTTTAACAGAAATTTATTGGACCGTGTCCACAAGTGTACATGTTTCAGTGCCAGGCTGTCATGAGCAGGTAAGTTAGAAGACACAAAAGGTTTTCAAAAGCATAAGCATTTCAAACAGGTGATCATGATCATGTGACATAATAGGATTGGGAGAACCTGAGGTTGCGTGAAGATTGTGTATGACAAAGCTGTCAGAAAAGGTGTTTGTGAATGTTTTGTGTCTTCTTACTTACACACTGATGACGGCCTAGCGCTGTAAGGCATACATTTGTGGACACTGCCACATCACAACCACTAAGCCAGACACAACAATAAAGTGCTAGTGCTTCAAACTGCTTCCAACTTCCCTAAAAGCACCATAGTATGGTGGTGAAAATGGTCAGGGCAATTACTATTGAAAAGGATATCCACCACCCTTTCTGAAGATGGGAGATAAATAATAAATAAATAAAGAGCCTGGCTTTATTTTATAATTCACAACATGAGGTCATCGTAACAAGTGTTAATTGGAAATTCATCACTACCTTCTTGTCCCCCCCCCCCCCCCCTCTCTCTCTCTCTCTCTCTCTCTCTCTCTCTCTCTCTCCCAAAGGCTCAAATGAATAAAACTGTTAAATTGCCCAGGACTATGCAGTATTCTAAGGCCGGTGTTATATTTTTTTGTTTTAAGACTGTAGCTGACAACATAAAGTCCATATCACTCTATACTAAAGACCTCAGAATAGTCCACTTCTACAGTCCATTAAACGACTCTGAACTAGACTAGTCTATGTTTGGTGGCCTGGGTTTTTTCCCATGTCAGAAACATGGCTTAGTATACAGGTGAAGTCCCAAAGGCTATTTGAAGGTCTTGGGGGAGGCTAAACAAAAACATAAATAAATCAAACCAAAAACCCCTATATTACATATCTTCACCAGCCACCAATCATGTTATTGTCTTATCATCATCTAGCATCTATCAAAACAGTAGTCAAAATGAAACTGCAGAATAGTGGTTAAGCAGCAGACAGCCTAAACAATGTCAACAAAACAAAATGTAGATTTTCCGCAGTAGGGCTCTGCAGTAACTTCATCCTCTGTTGCCATTGCTTAGCAGCCAGGACCAACATAAAGCAGTTGAAATTCTATACCTTTACAGTACCACGTAGACGTCCTCACATCAACAAGGGAATGCGCCGGACTTCTCTTTTTAGGCTGGTGTCGGTCACACGTAGAGTCATTACATTACTGTGCCATTTTCCCGTTAGAGGGCAGAGACCGGTGCTGAGTAAGTCTGTCACCACTTGCCGTTACTTTAGATAACACTGACCACTGTTTTATTCTTCTCTCCCTCCCTCTATATTTCTCGCACGGACCTTCTAACTATCCTTTCGTCGGCCAGCGCAGCAGATGACATCACATGCAGATGAGGGAGCGCCACGGTCCAATCAGATTGCTGTAATCAAATAATGGCAACACAGGCAAAGCGACTCTATATTTATAGCCTATATGCTGTGTTCAGTCTCTGGTAATAGACTCAAAATAGTGACCAGTCCGGCCCTTTTCGCATAAAAATCTTTTAGCTATATACTTGTAAATTGCACACAAAGAAAAGCCTCTCTGAGTCATGCAGTAGCCTGTAAACATTACATCTGTCTGTAACCTGACCCCAGCCGGCAAAAAGGCTGTCTGGGGCACCGGGAGTGAGAAAGGCGGTGAGGTGATCACATTGGCCAATGGCTGCGCCGCGTTGGCTGACGTTCGATGTCTGCAGTTGTGGTTTCTCTTGCACGTTGGATTTTTTTTCTATGACTGAGCAGCCCAGCGTGGCAGCGTCTATGAAACGCAAACCACAGCTTTTAAAAAAAGAGACGTTTGAAAGAGGAAACGCGCCTGATTCATTAGGAGGCGTAGGCTACTATAACGGATTGTTTTTATGGTCTCAGAGTGTCATTTATTTTAATCACAGCTCATGGAAACTTATTATGTAAATAACTCTTAACTCATGTAGCCTAAATAAAATGTAATTGTAATAGTTTGTAATGCTTTGTCAACTTTATTCAGCATGCACTGTATTGTTTTTGCACACGTGTGAAGCCAATTAATTATTATTTGGAATTCTAGACAATGCATATTTCCAGTCCAAAGATATTGGCAGAAGTATTTAGGGGTTAATAAGCATACAGAGACTGCCACTGGTGTCACCACCACCAGTTCGTAAGCTGGCCCTCTGAAATATTAATGATATCAAGCCTCTAGACTGTGCCTAATTCAAAAAATGCATGGACCTTTGGGATATAAACTTTCATGGACATGGAGTTGCATTCATGCAACTGTAAAAACCCTTACTGAAAAGAGTTTGGTTGGCACAGACTCACAAAACACACATGAATGGCAATAACCTATATAGTCATGGCCTGGAATGACACAAGGAAGCCAAACAGGCATTGCCCTATAGGATGCCTGAATACAGCATACGTGTTAGGAGGTTTTCTGTGTCTGGGCACACAGCCAACTCGCTCTCAAATGTAGCCTATGTTGTGTTCAACCACAGACTCTTTGCAAGTAATAAAGTATGCATGCCTTCACGCTATACCGCACAGGCATGTAGTATTGCTCTTTTGTTTGTTTTGCCCTCTGAAATAAAAGAAAGTTATCTATATCCAGAGAGCATTACACACAGCATTGCATTTATAGCTGTTTGTTTTAATGTAATAAATATGTAAATATTTTTTATGAAAAGCTACCCCACCATATTCCCACCATATTATTTTTCTGGAACAACATGACTGAAACAAAAATAAATAATCTGATGACCCCTTCATTTAGGAATGTATCTACATGTCTACACTGTAAATCCATTCGCTGACTTTGTAGGTAATTCCCTCAAGTGCGTTTCAAACAAAAATCTCCCATGTCTGCTTTTTAGCTTAAAGTGTGCGCTTAACTTTTTCCACTTGTGCCTTCAGGCCCTGCTGACAGTCCGACTCACGTGTTGTCTTTAAATAAAGGAACCACATACAGTGTAAGGCAGGCCAAAAAGTCTGGAAGTATGTCTCCCATAGGATGTGGGTTGGATATACTACACACTGAGACTGTCATGAACATTTGGCACAGTTAATATCAGTTTCAAATGACTTATTGTCGAGAAACATTCATTTCAGACAAGAGAAAATTATTATTTTAAAATTATTTTACAATATTTGGCCATTATTCATGGATGAGTTGTCTCATTATTTCAATGAGTGGTCAAAAGGGTCTCATTCACATGGTTGAAATGGATTTAGGAAAGCATTTATTAAGTATTAAAGTAATTATACACATTTTGGACAGTGTCGTTTAAATATGATCCACACTGGTAAGTATAAACTATTTTGGTATCAGAGGTTTTTGAGTAAATCTTTCGTTTAAATATACAGCTATAATGTCTTTATCCTGAGTGGTCATGGTCGGAACTGATTCAGGGTAATTTAGTGGCTCATGGCCTTTACCTGTGCAGTTTCACAAATGAATGGACGAGTATCCTGGAATGCTTTCATGCTTTACACAGTTGTGTTTCCATAGAGAGTTTCAAGCAATGCTACTGAGCAAGTTTCGAATGAGATATGACCAAAAGAATGCAGTTAGATCACTCTGTGAAGAGATGTGTGATGGTGACACAGTTTTGGGGCCATCGAGATGTAAATACATTGTTCTTAAGTTCCTCTTCCTGACTAATTGATACGAAAAAGAAAATTCACAAACTGCAGAAATATTCTGTTTATTTACGATCCGTTATGGAATCGCTAGCCTTAGCCCTACAGGAAGTCTCACAGTGTTACTTAGCTTGCTTACCCAATCACATGCCAGACACAATCACATACGTTTGTTAATCATTGTCATTACGTCACTTATTAAACAATCAATCAATTTTCTCTGAGTCACACATGCACCCACATGCACCCACATGCACCCATCAGCTTTTTCTATTAAGAGCCTCAGCTAATAGGGCTGAAGTCCATGTATCTGGTGTGTGTGTGTCTGTGTGTGTGTGTGTGTATGTGTGAGGGAGGGGGTGTCACTGCCAGTATAAGTGGGTTCATGGGGAGGGGATTGACCAGTGCCTGGAACATGCCCAACATTAGGAGTTTGGATGAAGTTGACCGTTAGCACTAGTCAGTGCTAGCCTAGCTAATAGTGAAGGACCAAGTAATACTTCTCCTCAGACAATGGACTAACAACTAACATTAGACCTGCCTCTAAGACCCCAGACAGGGCCAGTTGCCTACAACTGAACACTATGACTACCATGACCTGGATGAATGAGAATCTTGACAGACACATTATCTTAAAGGCCCACTATGCAACATTTTTCATTTAATTAATCCGTTTCATACTGTTTAGGATGCAAAAATGAGTCATTACACGGCGAACGAACGGTGTAGAATGAGCCACCGTGGCCTATAGCGGTAGATACAGCACTTGCAATGTTCAGCAGCGCGGACCGCCTCCAATAGAATGCAGTGCAATACAATGCAATACAGACTTACTTTAGAGGGAGCTCGTGAGAGAGAAAAACTGAATGTTGCTTAGCCCCTCTTTAAAGGTCCTATATAAGATGCTGCAGGATTTTAGAGCAATTTTGTTTTTGTCTCAAATTGTAGGCATTTCTCTTTGATCGGCTTGCTTTTTGACACCTGAATACGCGGAAAAAAAAACTGGTCTCGAAAGGCAACACAGGGGCTGTACTACCCAAATGAACACTCAAACAAACCTAAACACAACAAACCATGTCCAACCAATCAACAACAAGATGGTAGAGGACGTGCATTAACTCCCACCCCAACCTGTTGCCGATTGGTTGGCCATTGTTTGTTATGTTTGAATTCAGATCCCCCTGTTGCTAGTGTTTGTTTGAATACACTACTTAGTTTTGAGTATTACAGCCCTTGTTGTCTTTTGAGACCTTTTTTCCCCCACAAAGTATTCAGGGGGCAGAAAGCTAGCTGATCAAGGAGAGATGCCTACGATTTGAGATAAAATTGAGATCACGCTATAAAAATCCTGCAGCATCTCATAGAGCACCTTAAAGGTCTCATTCCATTGTATTTTCATTACTCTTGTGGTGGTCTCTTGTCTAAAATAATGTCATGAGAGTTGGTTTCGACAAAAACATGCTGTTGTTGTCTTGTTTCAAGCTATTTTAGTTAGGTGAAAACGAGTGCAGGGACAGTGCGAGAGGATTCTTTTGAATATTAATGATATGCAAACGTATCGCCTCTGATTGGCTAACATCACTGTGACGCTCCCTCTAGTGGGTCTGTCTGCAGGCAGCCTAATAATGTTTTCTTGAGGTCGGGCTAACAGCATAGCTAATGTTCAATGTGACATAGGCTTGCACGGCTTTTCCGATTCGCTCGTTTTTCCCGGCTGTTTTCTATCACAGGCGAATACAGACTGCAGGGGTAGGAGAGCATTTTGAAGTTGAGCATGCAAGTGCAACTTAGGCTGACCTAGGTAATGTAAAAAAAAAATCAAGTATTTGGAAGGAGACTTTTAAGGACACAGGTGCCAAGCTTGCTTGCACTAGTTGAATAAAGCCTGTTTCCGGTTTCTGAAAGTTCTGACTGCTGTAGTTGAGGCCCGTCCCCTGCCAGATCAGCCTCTACTGTATCATTGGATCTCCCTATGGCCTGAGGCCTGAGGCCTGAGTCAGGAGCTATAAGAGGATTTGGGCGTCAAAACCACCACATTACCACGTTTCTGACCCAGTTTTACTCTTCTTGCTCACCAGCAGAACGTGCAGGGGATATAAAACCTAATTCGATTTAGTAACGGGGGTAAA
The DNA here is from genome assembly GCA_017657215.1 of Limnothrissa miodon. Lineage (NCBI taxonomy): Eukaryota > Metazoa > Chordata > Actinopteri > Clupeiformes > Clupeidae > Limnothrissa > Limnothrissa miodon. The sequence continues at coordinate 205,190 of JAGFZM010001250.1, forward strand.
GTGCCAGGATTAGTTTGAGTTTGGGATGTGAGTGGTAAAAGCACAGGGTCAAGTTAGGGGCAGTTGATATTTGAGAGATAAAGGGTCGTTCACAGCCATCTGATGTTTATTTTTATTTACTTATTTATTTACTCTTACTGCTGATGAAGGCTTTTCAACTATAGCAGACATCTAGTAATTACACTGTACAGTTACATTGTAGCAATATTCATACTGCGATGGTTCTACCATCAGCACCTTTAGAACTTTTCCAACTGGCAGTCGTCTTGGCGGACCGTGATCTTATACCCCAGCTAAGGAGTCACTGAGGCATGTTTTGGTCATAAATCACTGCCAGCAGCTCTTGATTACAGTCATGGCATTCAGGGGCTCTACCCTGGAGGGGATCATCTTTTCAGGACGGGAGGGGGGGGGTCTCTTCAGCACCCCTTTGCCACCCGAGAGCCATCACCCAACAGCCCACACCTCATCCCAGCACTCTACATCACCCAACACCCCACACCCCCCAACACCTTATCCCAGCACTCTACATCACCCAACACCCCACACCTCACCCCTGCCCTCTATGTATGCATCACCTTACAGATTTCACCCCATCCTCTCTCTCTCTCTCCTCTCTCAAAACTCCATGTGTCTCTCCAATGCTCTCTATCACCTTTCCCTCCTTCTCCAGCTCATTATATCTTACCCTTTCTCTACCCTTCATGCCACCTCCCCTCCCCCCACCCCCCATCAGGCTCTTCTTGTTCACCAGCAGAACGTGCAGGGGACATAAAACCTGATTAGATTTAGTAAAGGGGTAAAGTGCCAGGATTAGTTTGAGTTTGGGATGGTGAGTGGTAAAAGCACAGGGTCAAGTTCAGGGCAGATATTTGAGAGATAAAGGGTCGCCACCTCCCCTCCCCCCGCCCCCCATCCCTCACTCACAGTCACGCTCTCGTTCCCTGCAAAGGATCACCTTACGCCGGGGATTACCGGATGACTGGCAGGCACGCCAGCTGCTTGTCCGTGATGCTGGTGTGATGGCCTTTCACACAGTGCCACACACAAACACACTCACGCGCATCACACCTCTCAGGTGTGACTCACACAATGCCCGATACCCGATGCTCAGTGGCCAATGCCCAGTCCCCAATGCCTGGGTGCCAGGACAGTCATGGTGCCAGACATGGGCAGAGGCTGGTCTACTGGGGCAAACAGGATCCAGCAGGAGGTGGACTGAATTAGCTGTTGTAATGGGCCTGATTTAACAGCGAATCTTGTGCAAGAATAGCAGATTCCAAAGCTGCTGGGACAGTGCACAGTGTACTTAAAGCTGCTGGGACAGTGCACAGTGTACTTGAAGCTGCTAGGACAGTGCACAGTGTACTTAAAGCCCTCATGCCTTTTCTGTCACTGAAATATCTGGGAAAGGGAACGTTATATTTAGCCTACATTTATTTTATCATTATTTACATGTCAGCTAAAAAATAATATTATGAATGATAACATTAAAAAAAGCTTTCACTTTCAGAATGTTTTGATTGAAATACCGAGTTATGTAGGTTCCTCACACTCATAATTCAGTATTTCATTTCCTATGCGCTAGATACTAGCAACTCATGAAAAACTCAAACTAAAAATTCATCATCACTCCTCATGCTTATTTTGTTCTCATCAAGTCTAACCTGCCAACCTTTCTAAGGACTGATTCGAAACATGCTTTTGCACTGTGTCCATGCATGTTTCTTATTATGTGTTCGAGATGAAGGTGCAATCGTGTGCATGCTCATGCTGAGATCCTGTCTCAGTCTGGGTTTTCATGCTCTTTAGGGTCCCACTCCGCAGATGGGACCAGCGTCAACCTTGAGGTACGGGAGCGAGGAGGGGGAGGGGGGAGCGGTAGCACACAGGAACTTTACCCAGGACCAGGTGGAGTCCGAACCATCTTCCGAGAAATGGTCTTCATCTTGGATCTCTTCCTGGACCAAAGTGCTCTCTGTGGATGGCTCCATCACAGGACCATTAGAGTCTCCGAATCAAGACTCCCCTAAAGGAGGCAGACGGAGGGTGTTCACATTCACAATCCCCTGGACAATGGCACTGGTCCACACTGGTCCTACAGTAAAAGTACATGAAGGTAACTGAACTAGTATATTTCCTTGTTCGGGCCTGCTATTGATTCAAGTGAGAGATTGTATCCTCTTTAGGCTCCTCAAGTATTGCTCTTCTTCTCTCATTGGAGTTAGTGTCGGGCTGTTTGAGCGCTGTGCTCACACTGTTGGGAGAGTGGTCTTATTGAATATGAGTGCTGGTGTTAAGGGGTGGAGTTGTGTAAGGTGTGTGTGTGTGTGTGTGTGTGTGTGTGTGTGTG
>JAGFZM010001250.1:220258-225258 GCA_017657215.1 Limnothrissa miodon
GAGAGGAGGTGAGGGGAGGAGAGGTGATGAGGAGAGGGTAGAGGAGAGGAGGGGAGGAGAGGTGGGGAGAGGAGAGGAGGGTAGAGGAGAGGAGAGGAGGAGAAGAGGAGAGGAGGAGAGGGGAGGGGAGGAGAGGAGGGGAGAGGAGGGTAGAGGAGAGGAGGAGAAGAGGAGAGGAGGAGAGGTGAGGGGAGGAGAGGAGGAGAAGAGAGGTGAGGGGAGGAGAGGAGGGGAGAGGAGGGTAGAGGAGAGGAGAGGAGGGGAGGAGAAGAAAAGAGGACAGCACAGCAGGCCTGGAAGGAAGGAACCACCAGGCTTCCACAGGGGGGATTTTCTAGTGCAGCCATCGCACACACACCCCTCCCCCAAAAATAAAAAATAAAATGTCCACAGTAGTAATAAATAGGTGTGTGTGTGTGTGTGTGTGTGTATGTGTGTGTGTGTGTGTGTGTGTGCAAAAAAGGCCAAAGAAACAGTTTTGTGCAGGGTGGTTGAAGAGGTGAGGTGGAGGAAGTAGGGCAAATGGATGAAATGATGCCCCCTTCCTCTCAGCTGTGAAGCTAGGTGTGGAAAACACTAGAAGCTTCTTTATGTCACGGTTGACGGGCTTGGATTCTAAAGGTTTGTTTTCCTACCTGAGGACACTACCTGACTCCCAAACACAAACACACACACACACACACACATCTTTTTTCTGTACTCTGACTCATCTAAATTCCCCTCTCCTCCTGTCATTCTTCTCACCTATATTGTCCTCTCTTCTCTCCATTCGTCTCCTCCTCTCTCCCTATCCCTCTTCTCTCTATTCCTAACACACTGCCATGACACCTAATTAAGCTGTCTCATGTCTCTGCTTCCCAGAGCCCTCCTTCCACCATATTGTGATTCTCTTTTTTTTTTACCCTCTCCTGCACACCCTTCTTCTCCTTCTCTTACTCCCAGACTGTGACTGTTCCTTCCTCTTTTCTTCCTGTAGTCTCCTCTCTCTTCTTCTTCCTTCGTCTCTCTCTCTATCTATGCTTACCACGAAATAGGTTCATGACACTGTAAGTGTTCTTGCACAGTAATATGGGGGTTAGGCGGTTTGCTCTGTGATGTGGGGGAGGATGGATGTGTGGTTTCTGAAGGGATGCTCTGACTAACTTGAGATGTTATGTGTGGTTCTTAATTATGATTTACAAGTGGTCCATATTGTCTGGGCTGTAACACCTACAAAAGTATTTGAATAAAGCAGTGTTAAGCATCTCTCTCTCTCTCTCTCTCTCTCTCTCTGTTTCTCTTGTCTCTCTATCTTTCACTTCGATCAACCTCCTCACCCTCCATCTATCTCCCATCATTGCTCATCCCTGCACAGCAGGGGCGGACTTACCATTAGGCGAACCAAGACAGTCGCCTAGGGCCCCCAAAGTGTAGGGGCCCCCCAACAGTCAGCCCTGCCATTTAGGTGAACACCAAACAATATATGTAATTTTAATTTGTCACTGATGTTAATTAGCCAGCTATATAAATTGAAAAACACACCAAAATAGCATCAGAATATCGAATTAATGTCTATACAGTGTGTTTCCTAACACACACACACCCCTTGCTCTACATTGGGCTAGTTCATGACGCGTTGACGTAGAATCTGTGCGGGAGCGTGAACTTAGACAATTCAAAACTGACAGTGAGCAAGTCAAGATGCAAAGTTATGACAGCGGTTGTAGGCCTACTAAGAGGAAAAAACGTGCAGAGAAGGAAAAATGCAGCTACACTGCCTAAGATAAGTTCATTTCTGAAGAAGCCTGAGTCTGCTGTAACGGCCTCGACCTCTGAGGAAAATGTTTGCGTGGTGGAGGAGAAACCGTGGCAACGGCAGAAACCGTGTTTATCTTGTAAGTGGGCGATCGCATTTTTTCTGTGAACGCGGAAATAGATAGATAGATAGATAGATAGATAGATACTTTATTGATCCCCATGGGGAAATTCAAGGTCCCAGCAGCTTAAAAAAGTACACACAACATATACTACAGTGTAGGCCTACACAGGATAAGAAGCAGATCAACAAAACAACATGACTAGATCAACATTACTAAAAGGAACAATGGGATACAAATATTAAGGGTAGAGATGAGCATGAATGTACTGTGGTCCAGTATGGGGTGTGTTTCAAGGTAGTAGTGCAAATGAGTCCAGTAGTGCAAGATTAAACCTTGCAAGATTAAAAGTCTATTGACCAGAAATAAATATGAACAGATGTAAAATGGGCAATAAAAATATAAGCATAGCAATTTAACAGTTCTAGTATAAGTATATGGACAATAAGATAAAAATAATTCAGTTCGATTCCGTGTTTATCATTAAATTCCGTTTTTATAACTAGATTCCATGATTCTGAAGCTTGTTTCATTGTTAAGTTTTTTGGGGCACATTCTTTTTTTTCTCAATTTGCGGCAAGGATAGATAACAGGTGCCGTGTAGGGTGGCCCTCATTCTGTGTATGTGTGTGTTTCAAGAATGACTTTTGAGGGGCCCATGCCCATATTTCGCCTAGGGCCCCAAAATGCCTAGAACCGCCCCTGCTGCACAGGCTGCACTAGATATCGATTTGTTATTGTTGTTGTTGTTGTTGTTAGTCTGTCAGGCAGGTCCAAACCACAGAGCCCAATCATCTTGCCCTCTTTCTCCCTCTCATTCATTCTTTCGAGTTTCTTTTCTTTTATGGCTTAAAGATCCGCTCAGATAGTCTGTTTTAACCCTACATTAAACACCCCAAAGCTGAGAGGGGAACTCTGTACAGCTGTATCATACAGCTAGCTGTATTGCTTTATTGTACAGCTAGCTGTATTGCTAGTGGTGTGCTCTCTCACACCTTGCATGTTCCATATGTTTTAAGCTCTATTCTCTTTCTCCTCTCCTTCACCCCCCCTCTCTCTCTCAAATTCAAATTCAAAGTTGCTTTATTAGCATGACTGTTAAAATACTGTTGCCAAAGCTTGAATAATAATAATAAAAAAAAAAACATCACATGTACATAACATTTGGGTAAAAGACATGGGATGGGTTACATGGGGATGGGGGTAAACAGTAGCATATAAGTTGGGGGTGCATGGATTATAGCATATATGTTGACTCCCTCTCTCTCTCTCTCACTCTCTCTCTCTTTCTGAATTATTAAGCTAAAGTGCTAAAGCTAAAGTGACTGGTGGAACACAACCTCTGGTTCACATGGGCCTAACTCGCCTCTCCTCTCCCTTCCCATCCCTCACTCTTTCTCTTTCTGACCAGACTAGTTTAGCCCATTCTCTCTCCTCCTCTCCTCTCTCCTGTGGCTCAGAGTAGACCAGTTCTCCTCTCCTCCTCTTCCCCTCCTCTCATTTTCCTCTCCTCCTCCTCCTCCACCTCCTCCTCCTCCTCCTCTCCCTGTCTGGCTGGACTGGGACAGACCTATTTGTTCCTTCGTAGGCAAATTAGAACCACAGCTGTGTGCTGGCCGGTGCACATCACAGGGCTTTTTTCCCCACCCTCTTTCTTCTCCTGGATAAAAATACATTGGGGTAAAACCAGAGCTGTGTCGTTCCAGAAATACGCAAAAGTCAGGGAGAGAAAGACAGAGAGAGAGAGAGAGAGAGAGAGAGAGGAGGTGAAGAGGAGAGGTAGAGGGAGAGAGAGTCAGAAAAAGAGGCTAAAAAAGTGAGAGATAAACAGAAACTGAGAGAAGAGTTTGTGCCGTATTTACAACCGGTGTTTCCTCCCTCGAGTGGAAAAACAGTGGGAGAGCAGGACCACCCAAATGCTCACCGGATCCGGCACTTTGCTGGCCCGCATCTGGCCTGGACTGCTCCTGGATTGGGCAGCCATCCAAGCCACCGCTGAGGCCATGTTTTTCCCCCCTCGAACAGGACACTGCGGCGAGCCAGCGAGCACCTGCTCAAATGCTTCTGTTTAGTCAGCGTAAACATTCACGCGCATCCAAAAACAATCGTGTTTTATTTACAGCTGAACGTCAGGTTTTGTGTTACGAGATTAAGACTAAATCTAATCCCAATCCTAGTCTAATAAATCTAGTCCCAATCAGGACACAGAGGGAGGGATGCGAGTGCGAATGTGAGTGTGTGTGTGTGTGTGTGTGTGTGTGCTGCGTCGCAGTGTGATTCTCCTCTCCTCACTCCTGGTCCATGGCCAAGGCTATTACTCAATGTTTATGAAACAAACAGACAGAGATGTTCCTCCAGAACAGCACCACTCTTTCCTGCTTCACTGCTGAGACAGGGACAACAACTGATATGGTGAGCAAGAGTAAGTGCAGAGTAAGTAGAGTAAGCACATTTAAACACAGCTAGACCGACCAAAACTACAACTTAAAAAATTTTTTAATACAACAATAACAAAAGTAATAAAAAGTGCAAAGCAAAAGATACAGATATAATCAACAACAGAGATATTTAAAAGCAAATATTAAGGGGGTGCTGTGGCTCAGTGGGCTAAGGCGTCGTGTCATGACTCCAGCGACTCGGGTTCGATTCTGACCTGTGGTCCTTTGCTGATCCTGCCCCATCTCTCTCTCCCATTCACTTCCTGTCTGCATCTTCACTGTCACTATCTAAATAAAAGGCAAAAATTAAGTTATGTACTCTCCTCTCTGACTCTTACCTGAGACCTGCTACTCTTACCCTACTCAGTTGTGTTTTATACATATGGATGGTTTGGATGTTTCTATTTCCTTGCTCAATGTTGTTTTTCTGTGACCTGTCCTCAGCGCAGGCTGATGTGTGTCATTAAAACATATAGCTGCAGTCTAACCACCTGACTGCCCAAGCACACACGCATGTGCCGTGATTTGTATATCCGTGATTCATTTGGCACGAGCAGCAGTGCTGAATGCAGTGTGTGTACATGTACATGTGTGTGTGTGTGTGTGTGTGTGTGCCAGGATGGACCAAAGAAGCGTGTGAAGCACACATGCACGTGCCACACTTCATGTATCTGTGTGTGTGTGTGTGTGTGTGAGTGAGTGTGTG
>JAGFZM010001250.1:227758-233517 GCA_017657215.1 Limnothrissa miodon
AATACTAAAACAACACTATGTAATTTGCCTCTTTTTGAAGTCTGATCGTTATGAGCAACTGCTTTAGCAAGCGTGTGGGTATCTGACTGCATTGGGACCCGCACAGGGGGGTGTGAACATTTTTGACCCTTTTTGACCATTTCAGTATGCACTAACCTAATGTGAATTGGGGGCTACGGTAGACATGTAGAGGATTCATGTGATTTTTGTGGTCGACATTCAAACACGCAACCCAAAGACTGCTGGTATTTTGAGTCTCTGTATTTTAGAAAAGCAGAATTTCCACTGCACTCCTGCAGTTCGCTATCTGGTGCATCAGCGGGAGAGGAATAATTTAAACCAAGAGAAAAGTTCTCTAACATTTGGACGTATGCCTTGTCTTCATCAGAGTCTAGACATGGCCTATGTCATACGTGGCATATGTCAACATTAGTCCAGTCCTTTCTTTGGCACTTCAATAAAAAATTCATAACTTCACATCTGAAGCTGCTCCTGTAAACTTTTCTCTCTCTGTATTTTAGCTTGGTCTGCATACTGGTCTGCATGCGGGTAGGATTTTGCCTATAGCAGCGGGTAAGCCTCAGCGCTAACTGCTAATTTGGAGCAGGTCCTGGCTAGCTCCTGCAAAGGCTAAGCTACTGCAGGGAGGAAGGAAATACTGGGTCCAGGTTGGAGAGAGACCCATTACACACACACACACACACACACACACACACACACAGACAGACAGATACACACATATACTCTCTCTCTCTCTCTCACCCGCATGCACGCACACAGACACACACACACACACACACACACAGACACACACACTCTCTCTCTCTCTCTCCCGCTCTCACCCGCACGCACGCACACAGACACACACACACAGAGACACACACACACACACTCTCTCTCTCTCTCTCTCTCCCCCGCACACACGCACACAAACACACAAACACACAGAGACACACACAGACACACACACACACTGCCACAAAGAGAGCTCTGTTGGATAACAGCATGTGTCCCACGTTGGGCCTTAGGTGTGTTCCGTTCCAGGCCTGCTTGTAACGGGCCGGTGAGCCGAGGTGGCAGCCAGAGAGCAGAGCAGGGCTGGTGTACAGCCAGTGTCTCCCCCAGTGTCCCCCCCCACCCCACCCCAGTGCCAGGGACTGATAGAGTGATAGACATGAGGCCAAATGCCTTAGCTTACAACCTCTTATCCACACACACAATACCACATGCACACATACACACAAACACACACAATACACATATGCATGCACACATACACACAAACACACACAATACACACATGCATGCACACATACACACATACAAGCACATACATGCACTTACATCCACAGACAATACACACATGCATGCATACACATTAACACCCCCACACAATACATACAGGCACCACACACACACACACACACACACACACACACACTAGACACAAGAGCATACACACACACACACACATACGATACACACATGCACGCATACACAAACACTCACATTCATGTGCGCATAAACACACTCTAGACACCTGCAAACACACACACACACACACACACACACACACACACACACATGCCTATGCTCACACACACTTCTCTGTTCTCTGTTACAGGCAGGTGTTGGTGTGCCCACAGCACTGGCCTCAGAGAAGTGGGAGATGGTGCTCAGGGTCCTTAGACTGACAGGGATACCGCTGGAGAGGAGGCCAAACATGCAATGCATCACTGATCTCCCGACCGCCCTCCGCTGCTCCATCAAAGTTCAGTGGTTTCTGATGGCCCACTCTAAAACAGCCTCGGCTTGTTTGGCAGGCGTCCATTCAGGTGCTAACGACCATCCTTGCCAACACAGAGGAAAGAGGTAGAGAGAGAGAGAGAGAGAGGGAGAGGGGGTTAGGATGCGTGGACAGGGGGGGGGGAAGAGGGTTGGGGGGGGGGGGAGGTTGGGGGAGAGAGAATGTTTATTTTATTTGTTATTTTCTTAATGTTGTGATTAATGTTGTGATTATTTGTTATTTTGTTAATGTTGTGATTACAATGAATACAATGTATTTTGCCAATAAAGCTCTATTGAATTGAAATTGAATTGAACTGAGAGAGAGAGAGAGAGAGAGAGAGAGAGAGAGAGAGAGAGAGAGAGAGTTTACCTATCTACATGTATCTATCTTACCTATGCTATCAGCTTTGACAATAATATTACTGAAACATTCATGCCAATAAAGCTTTCTTGAATTGAATGGAATGGAATTATGAAATTGAGAGAGAGAGAGAGAGAGAGAGAGAGAGAGAGAGAGTACTGCTGGGTGTCTTATATCAGTTTACTGGTTCCTAGTCATATCAAGTCAATAACATAAACAAATAAATATACATTCATTCATATTGCACTAAAATAAACATATGTATTTATAACCAGTCTACCATAACATCATTTAAGCACAAATAGAACGACATTTTCAGCCCTCTGTGGTTTCTTTCTTTGGTACAGCAAAAAGGCATGCAGGCATCCAACACTCTTTGATAACATGATAACTTATCAGGGCCAGAAACAAGCCTGAATTAGATCCTGTGGTGAAAGGAGGCTGACGGACACACGGACACAGACACATGCACACACACACACACACACACATATCAGAACCAGAAACAAGCCTAAATTAGTTCCTGTGGTGAAAGCAGGCTTACGGACACACATACAGACACGCACACACATACACACACACACAAACTACTGTAAGGGTTTTGACCTCGTTCTGCTGCGCTATGCTTTTTTTGACAGTAATGGATTTTCCCAAAATATTCCACACCAAAGTGTTTAACATATACAACAACAAATAAGTGTTTATGTAGAGTCTACGTTAAAGACTTAACATAGCCCTAACGTATCCGGTGTAGCCCCCTTGTCATCATTCTATTGAACTGCGTAAGTTGAAAACATGCAGCATTCTATGGAATTGTGAGAGTCAAAAGCATTCATCTTAAGGGAGACATGCAAAGTGCCTTTGAAAGTAGCATTAGACAAAAGCATTACCCTATGTCTTTTTGTCTCACTGTCTCTCTGCTTAAGAAGGCAGAAAGACTTGATATCTCTTTGACTCCATGTCTCTGTGCCCTACAAAGCACAGGGATCTGTGTGTGTTGGCTTATGTCTGAAGGAGACTCTAAAACAGGAGCTGAAGAGGGTCAAAAAGGAAAAAAAAGCACAAATCCTATGTGGTGCGGGAGGTAAGGAGAGACCAACGCAGCCATTCCTGGCACGGAGAGCCCAGAGAGCACACATCTCTGGGCTAGCAGGCCAGGCACACACACCGCAGAATTTCATTTTGGGAGGAACCGCAGTGCCAGACCGACCCCATATTTAGGTGTGTTTTCCCCACCGCCTCCAGCCACCGGTATAGTGTATCCTGCCCACACCTGCCCTGGAGGGGCACACGGTGCCCACCCGTGCCCAACGAGCAGCCGTGCCAACCCTTTTACTACCCACACGCACCCTCCCTCCTTCCATCACTCTTTCTCTCGCTCTACTTTATTAGCGCACACCTGTCTGCCCACCTGTGCCAGTGCTATCGCATAATACACAGGAGCAGGTGACTTCATTTGTGATACCAAGTGCCAATTCCTTATTGAGGTTGAGCAATGAGGGAGAAGAATATCTAGCAAGGAGAGACAGATTCTATCAAAATATGTATCTTATTTTACCCTAGATGCTAGATGATGCCCTAGGCAGTTGGAACTGCCCAAGGTTTCTTCCTTTACCATAACAAGTAAAAACAAAAAACACTGCTAGGCATCATTGGGCCTCTCTGTGTTAAGCGCTTAGAGACATGCCTTTGGTAAAAATGTGCTATAAATAAAATTGAATTGAATTGAATGTGTAGTAATTGAGGGTAAGGTAACAAGGTTTATCAGTGACAAAAGAAAGAACATTGAGGTAATTTTAGGATCTCCATACTATGTACACCAAGATATCAGCATTGAATTCTGGCAGGTTTTCCACTGCCCACCGCCAGTGCCAGTGCATGTTCCTTCCCCCCAGACGGAGGAGACACACATCGCTATACTCTCTACTCGCTTGATCACCACTCGCAGCGACACCAGTTTGGCAGTTTTCAAGCGGTCGTGCTCAGCAGAACATCACCTGTCAACAATCTGTATTCCACATTCTGATTGGTAACCGCTAAAATTTCATCTCAGAATCGGTCCACATCTCATCGCTTATAGTCTCCTCATCTGTCCAGGGCTTACATTGCTGGAACACATTAACATTCTATTTACTTTCATTGTTCAGCAAATAGCGAGGAGTTGTGATCTTAGCTTGTTAGCGTTAGCGTCCCATACCTGCATAGGGAGGTCGGCTGTGAGAGGTCTCGTAACTCCACTAGGCCTTATTTTGAGGGGCCATGCACTGCTCATGTCAAGTCTATGTAGAGAGATCACACACACACACACACACACACACACACACACACACACTGTTTCATCCTACATATGGGCCTACTCGGAACTACACTAGTGTGTGTGTGTGTGTGACCCTCAAGTCTCAAAGGTCTTGTAATTAATATGCCCCTACTGTCAAACATGGGCATCAAGGGTGATGCATACTGCTGGTTCAAATTCTACCTCACTGGGCGACTGTTCAAAGTATCCTGGCTAGGACACACGTCTGCGCCTTACCACCTTGCTACTGGAGTGCCCCAAGGATCTGTGTTGGGCCCCCTTCTTTTCTCCATCTATACCACTTCTTTGGGCCAAATCATCCGCCAGCACGGCTTCTCTTACCACTGCTATGCCGATGATACCCAGCTCTATCTGTCATTCTCAGCCGATGACCCAACCATCCAAACGCGAATCTCAGATTGCCTCTCTAACATTTCTGCATGGATGCAAGACCATCATCTCCAGCTGAACCTCTCAAAAACCGAACTGCTAGTCCTCCCCGCTAAACCAACTATTTACCACAACATCTGCATCAACTCTGGCTTCTTGTCTCTTGCTCCCTCACGGGTAGCCAGGGACCTAGGTGTTATGATTGATGACCAGCTAACCTTCAATGACCATGTTGCCTCTGTTGCCCGGGCCTGCCGCTTTGCACTATTCAATATCAAAAAGATCAGACCATACCTAACTCAACAAGCCTCCCAATTGCTGGTTCAAACTATGGTCCTCTCACGCCTTGACTACTGCAATGCCCTTCTGGCAGGACTTCCTGCCTGTGCCATCAAGCAACTTCAGATGATCCAAAATGCTGCGGCACATCTCATCTTCAATCAGCCGAAGAGGACGCATGTCACCCCTCTGCTAATTGAGCTCCACTGGTTGCCTCTGGCGGCTTGCATCAAATTCAAATCACTGATGCTGACTTACAAAGTGCTTAGAGGATCTGCCCCTTTTTATCTAAGCGCTCTCATAAAGGCTCAGGCTACCCCCCGACAACTCTGGTCCTCCAATGACTGTAGACTGGCAGTCCCGGCACCTCGCCCAAGGCAATCCAGACTCTTCTCATGTGTCGTCCCACGCTGGTGGAATGACCTACACAGTAAAAAATGGAGTGTCATTATTGCAGAGTAAACATGTTTTCCTCGGGATAGAGCAGTTATGACAAAATACAGAGTAAAATAATCAAAACAGTAGTGTCAAAAGTGAGAGTTAAGTCCCACATGCACACATTGACAAAATCTACTCTACAGAGTGACGATTCCCCGCGAAAGTTCAAAAAATGAACTGTAGCTCGAGCAGACACGTTGGATTTCG
>JAGFZM010001252.1:6595-17151 GCA_017657215.1 Limnothrissa miodon
AGAGAGAGAGAGAGAGAGAGAGAGAGAGAGAGAGAGAGAGAGAGAGAGAGAGGGGCAAAAGGTGGGGGTGAAAGAATGATTGAGCTAGAGACTTTTAAAGAGGGAGTAGGAGTCTGGGAGTGTGTGTGTGTGTGTGTGTGTGTGTGTGGATGGCAGGGGGTGGGGAGGTGATTCCTGGTGAAAAAGTCACAACCATTTGACCACATGTGGCCTGTACGTGCTTCTCTGCCTCTGTCTCTGGGCCTGCCCTGCGCTTGTCTCCAATGGAGCGCTGCTTTCAAACCCATTCCATGCACTCGCCAGGCAAACTTGCAAACATCTGCATTTTCCATTAGAAGTGGTTTCTGACTGCTCAGTGTGTGTGTGTGTGTGTGTGTGTAGGCTTTTGGGAGGAGAAGAGCAGTAGTGTAGTGGGGGGTGAGAGTTTGTGGATAGAAGTTTGACAGGGCAGAACCAGACAGAGAAGGGAAGAAAAAAAGAAAAACAAGAAAGAAAAAAAAAACTCAGCTGTTTTGGATCTTCTCTCCATAATGGCATCCAATACAATGATAAGACACTACACACAAATGCAAATCTCTAAACAGAACAAAAAAATATGAATAATGACATTAACTCTTGGCCTTGTGGGGAAGTTCAGCTTGTCCTGTAACCAGTTGAAACTCCATTGTCTCCTAGACTAGGGGCCACCTAATAAAGTCTTGATTAGGCCTTTAAGCAAATGTTTAGCGCGATTATTTCAGTTTTGTTTGTTTTTTTTACTCATCATTCTCTATCAAAGAGAGTAGATCTAACATGATCAAAGCACAGACATGGCAATTTATTAGCAATTGAGAGCAAGGAGAGAAAAGGAAGTGAGTTTTCCTCCCTCTTGTTCCCTGAAACACAGAACTTAATTTGGGTTCCTTCATCTACACAGCAGGCTTCCCCCCTCCAACATTCCCTTGGTTTGTTGTTCACACCGAAAAACATTTTCTCCCCCCCCCCCCTCCCTTCCTCCCTTGTGTTTCCAGAAACCAATAACCTTGTTGAACAAGTGGGAGACTGCCTGGTGCCACGGTCCATGGCCCCGTCCAAGTTCCCACAATCCTGTCTGCTAATCTCGAGCGGCTCTAATTGGGTAATCAAGTCGACTTGCCTCCACAGTGCAAATGAGGTGTGATGACCTTTCTGCAAAAAAAAAAGCCATGGGGTTTTCCTCCAGTTCCCCCATGTCTGGGACAAGGGCAGAGCTTTAATTCCAAGTTCCATTCCAATGTGTTCTGGAGAGGGCTAAAAGATCTAATAAAATGTAAAGAACCACTATATAACTGTATATAAAAAATGACCACATATTAGTTCGCCAATCGTTTCAAATTCCTATCCAAAAAAGCCTTCATTTGAAGAATAAGTTTATGATTTAGATGGGTATTAGTGTATTATGAGTAAAAACATTTAACAGTTAACAGCTACAGTCCATTGTTAGGCATATTTCAAGAATACTCTATGAGACTTTTTAAAATGGGGATATTATTTAATAGGGAGACTACTCAATCAATTCAAGTTCAAACATAATGGCCAGCGCTCATTTATCTCTCTTACAATGTCACCATCTAGTGGTAAAGTATTTAATGGACTATATTCACTGCTTCTAGCCTATTCATTTGCATTTACATTTATGCATTTAGCAGACGCTTTTATCCAAAGCGACTTACAAAACGAGGATAACAATCAAGCTACATAGCAGAACCTTAAGGAGCATAGTGCTAGGGGATAGTGCTTCAGTTCATTTTAGTGCTAGGATAGAAGATGTTCTCTGATATTCACACACACATTTGTATTAGCCGGTCAAAAATTAACCCTCCTTCTTGTAGTAAACCTTTCAGCATACTACAGAATGCCACAGTTATTTACTGAGCAAAACAGTCATAACTCCATCAGTCACAAATTATAACCATTTCTGGTAGAGGTGCAGGGCTGTTGGTCTCGTCTGACTGTCCTTCCCCATCTGGTTAATCCCCATCCTTGGGCAGTGTTGGCTAAGCCTTAAGTCCTGCTCTCCCCTCTGTTTTGTGAAGTCTCACTGAATGAGTCCAGGCTCCAGAGCACCTTCACAGTGTCTCCACAAGGATTTCCACAGGCCCAGAGGTCACGCTTTCAACTAACACACACACACACACACGCTAATGGATTTTTGATTAAAATAAGGTACTAGCCTAAGCCACAGGTGACCTAAAGAGTATTTTTTCTTTGCCAGTGGCAAATATTTGTTTACTGAAGGAAATCTCCAAACCATGCTAATCCTAATTTTTTATTTCTGTGAAATAGTCACTTTATAAATGTGGTTTGGACAAAGAGCAGATGATACACTTGACAAAAAAGTAATGTGAATTTTGGTTTGGTTTACCATTTCAGTCATTGTCAAGAAAATGTTATATTTTAGCTTCAAATATCAGGGATAAAGTAGTATTGTGGCAGGGGGATCTGAGACCGGTCCAAGACATGAGTTAGTCCAGCCACCCTCTACTGGAGTGAGTGAGTGCTGCCATCTTGTGGATATCATAGAAACCAGGGTTAAAAGGGTTAACTGTACCAGGCAAAACTACAGACATATCTACTTCAAACTACTTACAAAGCAACAGAGCAGATTATACTTGGACACATAATCTAGGTCATCAGTTAACAAACAATTTGTACTGGTAAGTTAACCTAAGCAACAAACATACAAATAAAAAAAACAAAAAACAAATGCAAAATAATTATAGGAATCCATTTTATTCCAGCATAAGTTGACACTATAAAACGGTTTGCATTCACAATTTCTTTTCAGCCATGAGTGTGGTCCGAGACACAGAGATTGGGTGCCTGGGTGCCAGGCCTAGATCACCACTGTTATCTGGTCTGGGGTTATTTCAAGTAGGTGGTTAAGTGATAAACCTGGCTAACCCTAGAGAAACTGGTATTCCTGCTTAACTAATAGCTTGTCAGGCTACACCATTATAAGGTTTACCACTTCTTCTGGGTTAACTTACCCAAAATTGCCACAGCCATCATCTTGGTATAGCCCCTCTTCTTGCACATGGTTTACAAACCATGAACCGTCTTACTATGAAATATATATAAAAAAATGTTGTCCACAGGCCACATTACATAGATAAGTACTTCATCGTCTGCTGTAGATTAGCATGGTTCATTGATGCTTTTCTTTAAAAAGAAAAAAAAAATACTACCATTAAAGCATAAAGACCAGAGACATACTTTCTCAAACACTTCAGCTCATGGAAAAAAATCCCTTTTTTCATTAGACACCTCAACGCCACAACAAAAACCTCAAAATGCACTAAAAATTTCTTTTGTTGGCATTTTAATTGATTTAAAATGAAAATATTACCCGCTAATTAATTCCACAAATGAGGATGCTATGCAGAGCCTCCTTATCTTAACTTTAGACAAATCCCTTCTGGGAGAGGATAGCAGTAGCTTAACGCGTCTTCTGCACCCTACAAAAGCACCAAATGAAATAAAGAAAGTCAGTCCCACTTTTCTAGGCTTTACAGCATAGGTTAGAGATTAGCATAATATCGATCCCGGTTCTCAAAATCTCGATAGGCAAACTTGGCATCTTTCTTGCTGTGTGGGATTCGTCCAAAGGGAGCGTGGTCATTGAAACAACTGTCGAAGACCTCATCGACAACCTTTTCCGCCTCCTCACGGCTCACCTTCCGCACAGCCAGGATGGAGCGCAGGGCCCGCCCACGAACACACTCCTGAAGGGGACAGAGTGACAGGCAAAGGGAAGTGCATTTTCAATTTGAGAGTCATTTGTTTGGATGCTACAGGATGCAGGAATTTCTTATGGGATTAATATCCGAATAGATAGATAGATAGATACTTTATTACATACAATGTAATAGACATACATTTTAATTGTGCTATTAACTCCAACTATCAACTTTATATATAAATTATGTAAAAGTAAATCTTTCCAAGGTACAGTGCAAACAAACATTAAGTTATTTTATGACAGATTTGCCACTTGCCTTTACTCTCCGTCACTTTCCAAACTCACTAGTTAAATAACACACACACACACACACACACACCAGCTGAAGTTTCAAATGACCAAGTCATATTAGCTTGTAAACTGATACCTGGTGGTGCTGTTTGAGGCCAAAGTTGAACCTGGACAGCTCATTGGAAAAAGAGCAATCACCACTGAGATTAGCTGCACGAATCTGAGAGACACAAAAACATTGTCACTACAAGTGAATCAAACACCATAGTATAAATCATACACCACATAATATAAGTATCTTAAGCCTACTTCAAATCATACACAGTATTTTGGAAAGCTTCATATATGATATGCAAAACTACAGGTGTACACATTGTTCAATCCATCATAGTGATGAAACATCCAACAATGTCATTGAGTTAATATAGTTTAGATAGATGCCATATTAGCATCAAATCACAGAAATAATATTGAATAATTTAACCGAATAATGCTTGCACATGGTATTGTGAGGTTGCAGCAAGATTGAGCTGTACTAGTAAGCCTCAGAATACAATTAACTAGGATGCACAGAAAAAAATATTCTGGTACACTTTTAAAATAGATTTGTTTTTCATTTAATACCAAGCCCATTAAAACATTGAAACTGAAATGTGTGACAACCAAAGCAAAACTAAGACTAACTAAATGAACAACATCCAAATCTTGACAGAGAAATATGGTCCAAAATTAACTAGGTCACCTCTGAGCAGGCAAGATGTTTGAAATTATTGAACCAGTCAACATGTGCCCGGCAGTGGTCAAATGCATGTATGAGTTCGTGGGTCACCACTCTGTTCATGTGGGCCTGCTGGTGAATGTTGTTCTGGCACAAGACTATCTAGAGAGAGAGAGAGACACACACACACACACACACACACACACACACACACACACAGTTTAGCATGTAAAAACTGTTTGCCAGGATTAAAGTTAGTGCTCTGGGTTCGTATGTTCGACAATCGCACCAACCCTTCAGATATGCACAGATGCAACGTCAGATCACGTAACGTTAGCGGTGACAAGGTAATAAGGACTTTGCACAATATTTTTTACCTGCGACGAAGTTGCGTCAAAACCACCGCTGACGGTTCCATCACAGTCTTCACAGGAGAAGTGTCGGTCTTTAAACACCTGGCTAATTTGACATCACACCTAACAGTTATGCACGATTTCTAAAACGGACATTACTAAGGCACATAACGAATTGGCTCTGTAAGATTAAACAATACATACCATCCTGAATTTTTCATTGCTCCCAGTAGAAGTTTAGCGTATGGACCTGACAAAGAAATGCGCGTTTAATTAACTTTGATCAATGAATCAAACTGACTGAAACATAGCTTAAATACAAATGCCACAATTACCACACTTTAAATTATTTTTAAAATAGATCTATCTGCACGAGAATTGTAATTGCAAGTGCCAATGCTATAACGTTATATATGTAAAGACAGTACAACTGACAGAAATTCAACGTTCAGAAACGGAACTAACTTAGCGAACAAGCTAAATAACGTTAGCTAAAACAGCGTACTTGTTTCCATTGCGAGATGAAGCATGACCTGACACTTGTGGTTAAAAGTGAACAGGCTCTCTGCAATTGAGTCTTTCTTATACTTGGGGGAATTTCTTTCGGGGAATAAATTGTATCCATAGTCGTCCTCCTGCTGTTTACTTTGATCCATTTATTCTGCCTAACCAGACTGCTGCGCGACATTAGTCAGACAGTGAACTAGCAGGAGGTCATTCAGTGTTTTGTAGACCACGTGGGTATATCTACGTCAGAGGTGAAAGGCAATCGAATCTTTTAACCCTTTCTTGACCAGTTTCTTTCTTTCTTTTTTTTTTTTTAAAGAAAGTATCCATCAAATTGCAAACATCCAAACCATCACCAAACCATTGGTTTAAATGCTGACCTGAGCTACATGCACATTAACCAGAAATATGAAATGTTTGCTAAAACAACAACAACAACAACAAAAGAGTCAGAATAAGCCTGCTAGGACACTTTTGATGTATGGATAGGTCTAAAATTAGAATAATGTGGAAAATTGTGTTCATTTTTGTATCTTAAAGAAAAATGTGACACTGATGGGCTACACTACACTAGCACTATCCTGTGCTGTAGGCTATTAATTTTAATGATTTGGCTTACAGCAAAATAAAAACCCTGTTAAAATATTATATATTTTTTAAAATACAACAGTGCTGGCCTTTTTGTTTCCAGACGAGAAATCTGAAGCCATGTCATCAGCTGTTGTTGATCCTTGCGTTTTATCAAGTCAAAGTCATTGCATTCATTTACCAGATAAATCTAGAATCATCGTCAAGATTTTTCTAGCTTTATGGAGATGTCCGTTCATTTAGCCAAAATTAGGACTAGTTCACACTGCCAAAAGTATCAGGGTCTAATCAGCATCTGGCCTGCAACTTGCCTGACCTGAATCCCGATAGGGGCTCTATGTGGTGTGGTGCCACAGAATAATCTTTAACTCAAAACAGCATTAAGTTAGCAAAAAAATTTTTTTGTGCAGGTCAATTTCAAGGTTTGATCGTTGAAGAAGTGGTGGGTATGCAAGTGTTTAATTTGTTGTTTATGTATTCGTGTAAAGTAAAAAGCACAAGCACCATTCAACTGTTGCATTTTTGTCTTTCAGGTATTTTGTCATAACCCCACCACTTTCTGTGTTTGCCTCATTAAAACACTCTGCCACAGTTTAGTTCGACGGCCGCCGTTAAAACAGTCCAGAACTAACTCAACCACCGCAGAGTTGAGGTGTCAGATTCTGTCAAGGCAGTCCAGCAGCTACTTATACGGCCACGGAAGAAAAAGAAAAGGCGTTGTATGGTTAAACACCGTCTGATAAAAAATGAAGGCGGCTGTAACAGTTGGGCAAATTGCCGACTGGTTCGATATAGGTACAAAATCTGCCAAACAAAATGCTGAAGGTGTAATCAAGGAATCCAATGGGGAAGCTAATGCTAGGTAGGTTAACTAACTTAGCTATCATAGCTAATCTGTTAGCATTAGATAATTCAAATTAAAATGTTGGTGCTCGTTTGAGCACATAACACATAGTTACTCATGCTGCCAATATCCACAAATAATGATAACCTGTAAATAGTAAATGTTAAAATATGGCTGGATTTTAAAATCCACATGCTTAATGTGATTTCAAAACTTCCTAGAACTGTTCATGTGAACACGTGCACTTTACTGTTTTACCGTAACTGTCATTCCGTCAACATTTGATTTATTGCTATAATTGTCTATAACTTTTGATTTCATTTATTTAAAACGTGTCTTGATGAAATTATAGAAATGTTTAATGAAATCGAATTTTACATGTGAAGTGTGATGTGGTGATGCCATCAGCTTCTTCAGGGGTAATATTGGCCTATCTTAATTAGCTCAGGTGACCTGGAACAGAACAATTTCTCTGGAGGCATTGATGGAGTAAGAAGAATCAGACTGGACAGTAAGTAAACCATATTGCGCCTCTCCGTCTTTGGTAGTACTCAACAGTTGTGTACAAAATTTTGTTGTTAAAAATATTGAGCAGATGCCCCATTGCCACACCTAACGTTATGTCCGGTGTTTTCATTATGAGCTTAACATTACATCTTGAACTTGACACTTTCTCCTCAAAGGATATTGATGATAGGTTTGAGCAAGACTAACATTGGGCTTCTGTATGACTAGGTTCATCTGAACCACCACCTTCATTAAGAAGCGTGGAATACCCTTCTCTACCTATCACTAAGGACAGACATGAGGTAGGCAGTATACTGTACATGGAACTGGATTGTGCAAAATTGTGCAATTTAAGTTATTGCAATTGCAAATGACATTGAACTGGATCCACTCTACAGAATGCAAAGTATAGTTGGCATAAATCCATACAATAATAATTGATTGATTATGGTGTAATCAGATAGTATACTATACTTTTTTTTATCATACCCCTAATACAAGTTTTTATTTCATGGATTACATTCCTAATTTATTTCTGCTTCCTGTTTGTAAACACATTTCAAACTCAAAGAATGAGGTTGGAATCTCGGGGTCATTCTCAGTTAAAGTTGGAATTTGGCACAACTCTCTCAGAAGCAGCATAAGGTAAAAGCTATGTGGTCATTCTAGCACCAAATTAGCAAATATATGAACTAGAACTGAGGACACCAGGGTGTGGTGCCTGGTGCACCCACAGCTGTTAAAGAAGTTCTAATGAAATGAGAGTAGCTGGCTTGGTGAAGTCATGTCAGTCTTGGTGCCACATAAGGTAGAATTTGCTGGCATTTCTTAGAGGGCTCCATTAACAATCCAAGAAAACCACCCTGTATGGAACACTATAAGGCATTGTTGATTTTCTTGGGTCTGTACATTTCAGCAAGACAGGAAACAGATTTATATGTGAGCATGAAACTTGAGAATTTTTGGAACTAAAGCTTCTGCTCAGTGATGTCCCGATTTCACTTTAAGGTCAATATTTACTATCTGTTACAAGGTGAATAGCATTGATTGGAAAATCATTGTCAACAAGACACTAGGACAGAGTTGGAAGCAGCTTGTCTCTAACATGCGTGTTCCACAGCTTGTGTCTCTAATAGAGAATAACTCAGTGGTAATCATCCGTGGGGCCACTGGTAGTGGGAAGACCACCCAGCTGCCCCAGTTTGTCCTCGACTACTACAATGAAAGACGCGTGCCATGCAACCTGGTGGTCACTCAGCCCCGCAAGATTGGCGCTTCCAGCATCGCACGCTGGGTTGCACGCCAGCGCAAGTGTGCTCTGGGGAGTCTTGTTGGCTATCAGGTATGGTAGTAAGGCACACTTTGAGAGCTATCATTGATGTTACTGACATTTTTTTTTTGTCTTGTCACTTTTTAAGTGATTTAAATGATTACACTGATATATGGAAAATGGCTGCAGTGTTTCCCCTACCATGTATTCAGCGGCTCAGCTCCACGGCTGGAAAATTAGCGCCACTGCAATGCAGTTGGTCATATACGACAACATTCACTTCAGATTTCTACACAATAAAATATCCAGAGAGAAGTGGATTTTAGGAGTACAACTCCATTCACCGCCATTCATTCTCCACTTACTCGCGATCGCCCTCTTGATGCAGTACCACCCAGGAGGATTTTTAGAGTCGCGCAGTTCTCTAGACATTCCCCTAATGCAGTTCAACTTTGTCCGGCTGACTAACTTCCCGAAGACGAGCCTCAATCAACGTTCGCCAATAAATGTTTAAAAGATAAGTAGGCTAATGTAAAAGAGCAAACTGAACTGTGCCACGTCAGGTGTAGGCTGTAGTCTAACGTTATTCAGATAGATAATACTGTAGACCTATTTTACGTTTAAGGCATTAGATGGGCTAGATTATTTTCACTTAGCAGAAAGGTCAGCTATGTTAATATTATTGAGGGAGGTTTGTAGTTGAATGAGGTTAGGATAGTTACGTTAGGGGGTGTTCACACTGGCGTTTTTTTTTTCTCAACATTGGGTGGCTGTTTCACATTATATTCCTATTTTACAGAGGGTTTTTTTTTTCCAATCCCGGGTGGTTTTTCAAGTTGAGAAAAAATCTACTCTCCAAGAAAAAGCACCCTACGGGAAGATAGAAGATTTTCTATGAAAAGCCCAGAAAAATTAAGTGCTCACAGATTGTCTGTTCCCTTTGCCATTAAGACATCATTTTCAATAAATTGCAAATCTGTCACTGGGTTTAAACTTTGGTCGTTTCATTTTTCCCCAATTAATTTCTACCAATAATGTAAAAGAAAGCTTCAAATTAACACACAAGACAAACAATCAAAGTAATCCTGTCAAAAATTATAAAATCAAAGTTTCTGCTTCTGACCAGTTCAAGGTACGTGCTGCAGTATTGAATCTGTTGATGGTATGTAATATTTATCTCAAAATGTCTATTTCTATCCACAAAACTTGCCAGAGGTCATGGTTTAAGGGGTTATTTTTGTTTAAAAAAATCTCCCGGAGGTGAATGCCCCCGGACCCTTGCGCGTGCCGCGTGCGGCTTGCCTCCATTACGTAACAGCACCACTGCTGGAAAGATTTCTAGGGGAAACACTGGGCTGAATCTCTATACCCTAATCCCTTCTCTGACATATATCATGATGGGCTGATTCATTCATTCTAAGTTTTTTGGAACTAAGATATTGGAAATTTACCACGGATACCAGTGAGATCAGTTAATGTTGCTCACAGAATAAGATTTTAGAATAACCTTAACCTCTGAGCTGAGGTCATGAGGAAATGGCCTAGTGAGAGACCTTAAAACTGTAGTCAGATTTGTTTGTTTGTTTGTTTATGTGTGTAGGTGGGACTAGAGAAGATGGCGTCAGAGCATACAAGGTTGATTTACATGACCACTGGAGTCCTCCTACAGAAACTGGTGGGATCCAAGAGCCTGATTGAGTACTCTCACATATTTATAGATGAGGTTTGTAACAAAGTCAGATATGATTAGGTGTCAATGTTTCGTTTTTGTTAATTCA
>JAGFZM010001252.1:17161-27461 GCA_017657215.1 Limnothrissa miodon
AGGGCCGTTATTAACCCAAAATAGAGGCAGTCTCTGTGCCAGGATCATGGATTGTGGCTATCAGGAAAACAAGGAATTTCAGATTAACCATGAATATGCAGTTGCAGTCAATGGAAAGTGCAAACTAGACTTTAAATTTGAATAGGTATATGTTTGTGCCTATAGGCTATCAAAATCAAATTACAGCCACTAATCTATGTACATAATATTTCAACCAATGCAAAACTACGGATCCCATGACATATTACAATTTCATTGAATTCATGAGCTGTGTGCAATGACAAATAAATAATTTAGCGCTTCTTAACCGGCGAAAACCATTTAAAATGTGCACCTCCTACCACAGCCTGTTTGTTTCATGGAAGACAGGGAAGAGGACAAATAAAGATAAGGGGGGTCAACGTCAAGACAGGAATCGGAGCATTAGTTGGATGAAATGTATGCGGTCAAAGGGAAACATGAGCAGCTACTCATCCGTAAGGACATTCCACCTGTTGGGCCAGAGCATCTGATGAACTCTCCCCTTCCAAATAGAGATAGCACACAGCTAGGCTAACGAGATTCATCAGCTCCAGGACCCAATGGAGTTCTTTCCAGGCTAGACCAAAATGCTTTGAAGGGCTTCGCAATCTTTGGAAGGCACATCACTGATCAGCAGCATCTCGTCTCGTTTTACAAAATTTTAAGTCATAAAGCCTAAACCTTTTGGTTTAAGTCTGAAATAGCCATTGTTATGTTACCTCCGCCATGTTGAATTTTTGGACTCTGTTCCAAATTGCATCATCACACACACCTTCACTCTTGTCTGTCCCAGGATTCCTTGTCTCCTCTGTTAATGAACTTGCACACATTTTCTTTTGCTGGTAAGCTAAGTGGTCTAGTGTTTCTCTTGCTTAATAAAAGAATTATTGATATTATTCTGACTAAGTAAAATTGTCATTGGACAGGTTCATGAACGAACAGAGGAACTGGACTTCTTGCTGTTAGTCATCAGGAAGCTATTGTTCTCCAATTCCCGCCATGTCCGGGTAAGTTCAAGATGCACCCTTACACGCACATACTGTACATTTTCCTTGTTGCCACAGAGTGGCATTTAATCGAATAAAGTTGAGACCATTTGAGATTCTTGGGAATATGTGGTGAGCTGGATGGAGGCTTACTGTATGGTGGCATATTTACTCATAATAATTTCTCTTTACAGCCACAAACCAATCTTTTTCTGTTCTGTCCATAGAAGATGACAACTACTGTTGATCTGTGCTGCTGCTGTGAGATGTCTCTTCTAGACTTTGGACTTGATGGTGTTGTCTTTCTCATGACAGGTTATCCTGATGTCTGCAACCATTAACTGTAAGGAGTTTGCAGAGTACTTTGGCACACCTCTGCGCAGCCAACTGAACCCAGCATATGTCTTTGAGGTTGAGGGGGCGCCCTATGCCGTTGAACAGTTCTACTTGGATGACCTTCGTGGACTCATCCCCTTCTCGGTTAAGTATATAAGGCCACACCAATAAAATTAGTTGGTTCTCGGATTCGCCGCCTAAAAAACATGAAAAATGAAATAAAAATGAAATTGAATTTGAACTCACACAAACATAAAAATCACTGTGGCTGTTGGGCTGATCACGGAGTTATAGTCACTATCTAATTGCTATCTGGTGAATCAATGCGATTTTGACGTTCTAATGCCCTGTGATGAGCTGTGACAAAAATGAGTTTGAATGTACAGTAGGCTACAGCAGCCTAGACGTAGTCTACATTATATGTCATACCTCAATTCCACAGCCAGCTTGCTTGGTGCTTAGATTCACAGACTCTTGAATAAATTACAAACCGTCAAACCTTTACATAACATAGAATGACAGAATTATGAATTTTCGTACATTGCCTAAAACCTGCATGACAAAAAGTGTGCTGTGAGGTGTAAAAGTTAAACCACATTTAGTTTTTCCTACTTAATGGTTATGAATAATATTAAGCTATTGAACCCAATAATGTGTTGTCCTCTGTTTAAAGCCCTCCATTTCCACCGCTAATTTACCTTCAGAGCATTTTTTTTATTTTTATTTTGCTCGCTCACTCCATATTTTTCCTGAAAAAAATCAGAGAACAAACTAATTTTATTGGTGTGGCCTAATGCCACATTGTACATTAACATACATGAAACATGTGTGTACTGTAGTGCTGTGTTAAAAAAAAATCACATTCAAAAATCGCAATAGCAATTTCAAAATGTTGTGGATCAGTCTTTTGAATTAAAGGCTATTAAGGCCACATACAGGCCTATCTACTATTTTTCCTGCCCGTGCAGGAGATGTGCTCGTCAGACTGTTGAAGATATGCTGTGTGGCTGTGTTTAGTATTTTAAAAATTAGGTGTCTGAAAGTCAGTGTATGATTTTGAATAAACTAGCATTTCTCAATGGAGGCCCTCACAAATATTTATAGTGACTTGTTTAGGTCATTATGAACTGCAGTTAAGTAAACTCTTTAGTCATTTAATAAAGTTGCAGTCTTGCATACATTTGTTGAAATATACTTCTGGACCATTTCACACCAGATTTCTCCTTTGCTCACATTCAATGTTATTAGAAATGACTCGCACATCATCTGTGTACACTTTTGAGGATCACTGTTAAACGTGTGTGTGTGTGTGTGTGTGTGTGTGTGTGTGTATCAGGCGGTACCCATGCACTGTGATGAGCCTGGTATCAGTGTGCAGATGTATAATGTAGCCATCAGCCTGATTGAGAGCTTTGATGCCATGGAGGAGAAGGACCAAAGGTCAGAGGGGTCAAGGGTCGTATGGGATGGGTTGGTAACAAGCTTATTTTTGATCAGTTGACCGGTCCCAGGCCCTGACACTGTCACAATCAGTGACGAACAGTCTCTCTCTCTTTCTTTTTTTTAAACTGCTACGAGAAGAAGTAAGGATGGTGGAGAGAGGTCTGTTAGCAATTAAGATCTGTTAAAGGAATTATCCGGAGTGAATCAACACGTAGCTCTGTTGATTCACATTGGTATGTGCTATCGATAGGTAGAAGAACGACAGATTTTCATGCACGGTAGACCGAGTAACGAAACGGCAGCCAGCGCTAACTGATTAGGGCACATCCGTTTCGTTTTCATATGCCCAATATGCTTAGCGTTAGCGGCCAGTTCGTGAATTCAGTCTACGTTGTGCCTACTGCTGTCATTCTGATGCCTATAGACACCATTCAACAGCCTCAGTCAACAGAGCTACGGGTTGATTCACTCCAGATAATCCCTTTAAGCAATTAAAACACAGTTGCAAGTTTCATAGAGAAAATGTGGATGCTTATTTAGCAAAAATGTGTCAAAAGGGTGCAAAGACCCTCCCAATTAAACATGTTCATTATGAAATGTGAGTGAAAAGAGTCCCCAGCAAATGAGAAAATCCTGTAATACATTAAACTACCATGCCAGTTTTGCAGCTATATTATTAATTATTGTTTATTGATAGTGTTGTAACTTCAGTTCATTGTTGATGATGCAGTAATTTTGGCCATGGTCCACTTGTGTAACCTACTCAAGATGAGCCATTGCTTGTGCAGCAGTGCAACATGTTAACATTACCTCATCATTGACTAAAAGAATGGTGAATTGAGAGTTGCATAGGGAAGGCCATTATACTCCGATAAAATGCACATAACCACAAATACACACAAATCTTCCCACTCATTCCTTGTAAATGGGCTTCCCGATGAGATGGCTACAGCCTAGGCTACTTCACATACTTCATCTCCAGAATTACTTGAATTAGAAACTCGGATAACTTCATATTTTACTTCATATCCTGTGTAGGTATATAACTTGGGCTAAATGTTAAGCTTGGATAATTTCTTAACCTGACCTGTCAAAATTGAAGTGATCCAAAACAGACAATAAATGCATAAATGCATAAATGCATAAAAACAATAAAAAAGGGCTTGGGATCGATCAATTAAAATTGTATTTATTCAACCTCACAGAACAAGGTACAATACTCCATTCATTCATATGATGTTCCTTTTAAATGAGAAAAACCCTCAAGCAGGGAATGCTGCGGTGATTAGACAACGTTGTACAGATAGTGAATGGTCAATAATTTTGTGTAAGTCACTGCCATGTGTTCCATGGGATGTTGTGTGTCTTGTTTTTGCAGTCCTCAAGAGAAAGGATCCGTGCAGTTACCAGAGAGAGGCAGTGTTCTTGTCTTTTTGCCTGGCCTGGCTGAGATTCAGTACATGCAGGAGGCTTTGTCTAAACTGGCACGCAAAAGGTGTGTATAAGTGTGTGTGTGTGTGTGTGTGTGTATGGATGTGCGCACACGTGTGCATCCTATGGGTGTGTTATTGCAACGCAAACTTTGAATAAGCTGGTAATGTTCACATTAACATCCCCAAGGGATTGTAGGAGTTTATGGCCTGTAGAGCTAAAGAGAGGATAAGGCGACAGAAGAAGAAATGACGAACTGATAAACTGGCTGTGCTAGTAAGGAATCGGAAGTCATAAAGGAGATGTCGCTTAATATGCTTTACAGAGAAGTGGTGAATTTCCTCATTGTTAACATTGAGCTACGAGGTTCTAGAGTGTTGCGTTTGGACAGTGTACCAATGGCCTAAGGCTTAATCCTGCTCATGCTTAGTTTTTTTTTTCTTTTTATAGGATTAGTTCGTTTTTCAATCATTCGAGACGCTTTCATGGCTTGTCAAAAATGCAATAGAGTGGTTGACACCTAAATTTTGACAACTGGTCCTGACTTGACTATTTGGGAAATTTAGAATCACCTCTGCCTGCTTCAGAATGGCTACTAATGGGTACAGTCTATCTGTCCTTAAAACTACCCTAAATATTAAAGCAGCACCAAAGACTTTTAAAACCCTTAAAAGAATGTTTTCAAAATCGTTTCGGTGGACCATCAACTCGTAACAAGGTGAACGATACTTGCTGCATTTCCTCTACCGGCCCTCTATCGGCTTAAACAAGTTTGCCCAATCGGGTAGCGATCTGTAGTTCAAGTGAAACTACAATTGACTTGCCTTATGGGATGCTTCCGTTCCAATCAGTGGAGGGTGCGATTTTCAGAATTCCTTGGTGCTGCTTTAATTTTAAAATATGTGCAATTCACAGAGTGAGTATTTGTGTTTGCTATTGTAGTCCAGTGGGAGCATAAATGACTGTTATGTTGCATGTATGTGTACAGGTTCCAGGTATACCCACTCCACTCCACAGTCACACTAGAAGAGCAGAATGAGGTTTTCTTGGTTCCTGTGGCTGGATATAGGAAGGTAAGCCTAATCATGAGAGTGAGGGATTAAAACAATTATATTG
Organism: Limnothrissa miodon; assembly: GCA_017657215.1. Lineage (NCBI taxonomy): Eukaryota > Metazoa > Chordata > Actinopteri > Clupeiformes > Clupeidae > Limnothrissa > Limnothrissa miodon. The sequence continues at coordinate 22,495 of JAGFZM010001252.1, forward strand.
CACAAAATTACATGTGAATAAGTGTAAATGTGTCATTTTGTCATAATTATGTGTCCTAAAATTGCGTACGTATGTTTCAGATCATCCTCTCCACCAACATTGCTGAGAGCTCGGTGACTGTTCCCGACGTGAAGTATGGTAAGTGTGTCAGAGTCTAACAGGAGCTTGGTCTTACTGACACGGTTCACACTACATTTGATTTATTGTTTTATACCCACCATGTTCTATAAAGATATAAAAAAACAATGCTGAATTGAACCTGTTGTCTCACAAAGAGTTTCTAAAACAAGGGCAAATTCCTCATTTTGCACAGAGTTCACTTCTGACACATGCTTCATTAGAAACAACAAACCAAATCTATCATGGGTAATCATTCTCCCTGAAAGTAAAATCGATGTAGACACAATTCTATTTACTCTACCTTGTTCTATTAAGCCATTAGTGCCAGGGCAGTCAAATAGGCTACACGTGTTTATACTCAAAACCTGTGCAGACTACATTGCCCACTTTGTAGACTACATTCCCAAATTAAAGAATTGTTGAGAGAACTGGTAAAGAATCTAACCAGTAATCAGGATTGCATTATTATTGAAAAATATATCAGTTTCCACCCCTATGATTTAGTTTTTTTCTGGGAATTTGCTCATAAAAGAGCTTTGAACGGGATCTGAATGGACAATGAAACTTGCAAAATGTATCAATTAATTGGCATAAATCTGACCAAATGTTTAAATATTTTTAAATTATCCTATTTTAATGCTGAACCAATGTTCTTTTACTTTAACTTTGCTTGAGCCAAACCCAATATGTATTACACGACTTGGCCACAAGATGGGGTAATCGTACCAATTTCTCTAAGTGTCCTACTCTTTTGTTGATTGTGTTTATGACCTTGGGGCCTTTCTCAGCTCTTTTTGAGTGGTGACTCATTTGGGCTTCTCATTGGTGTTTTTTTTTTGCTATTCTACAGCCTTAACATAGTATTCTCCTTATCCTTACACCAAATTATTTGGCACAAAGATTAACGGCCTGGTCAGATTACACGATTTCAGCCCGATTTTGCCCCGAATTTGTCATGTACGACAGTCGCATCCGATTCAGAATGCTCGGGCACGACACCGAACGTGAGTGAGTCGAGTAATGTGACATACTTCACAACCTGCGATTTGTCGTCTGCGACACCCCAATGAAAAGACTAACTTGTCAGAATTTTGTCGGGAGTTGTATGATGTTTTCTTTGTGACGTAGTCAAGATTCTAGAGATATAGTGTGTCATGGTAAATCGTGAACAACAATCGTGAAAGACAAAAAAATCGTGTTGTCTGACCAGGCCATAAGAGACTGTTATTGTCAACCTCACTCTTGAAGTTATCCTGTCATGCCTCACCTCTCCACAATGTTCAACACTCAATTTCCTGCTATCAGATACCTCCAAGGATCCTTGTCCATTAGTGGCTTGAACATGCTCTTTTTTAAAGATTAGATTTGTGCAGTCAGGGTCTTTGGTAGAATTGGTGGCTTGTGTGTACAAAGTAGAATAGTTTGCATGCAGTGACGTGAAATGTAAGAAAAAGAACAACAACTATATCAGTAAATATTAGAAGCGGTCTTATTAGCTATATAATACGAAATAATGACATACTTGTACATGTTTGAAATCATGGATGGTTTGACACATGTACATGTTTGAAATCTAGGATTGTATAATGTGTGTGTTTGTGTGTGTGTCTAACTGTGTGTGTAACTGTGTGTGCGTTTGTGATTAATAGTGATTGACTTCTGTCTTGCACGACACCTGGTGTGCGACAAGGACACTAACTACCGCTCACTCTGCCTTACCTGGTCCTCCAAGACAAACTGTAACCAGCGCAAAGGTATGTGACTAGTCTTCCACTTGCACGTTTTCTTTCTTTGTTTCTCTCCTTTCTTTCTTTTTTTTTCGTTTGCTGTGTTAGGTTGTGTTAATCAGTAAAATGCCTCAGTTATGCAGTCTATTTTAAGGCATTGTACATAACCATTTCAAATAAGTCCAGTCTGCAAAGTTCCTCCTTTTTTAGTACCTTTGCATGTTAATCTGTTTGAACAAGCTGAAAGATACTCTGTTCAAACAGTCGTTTTTGCACATGGGAATTGAGTCTGACAACATTTAAATTAGTCAAAATTAATGACATCAGCAATGAAGCTCTAGACTCTAGATTTCAGGTTTGTTTCCCAATGGCAGGATGGAGCATGCAAAGACAACAGTGAAGCGATACCCCCAATGCATAACAGAGTGAAAAACCGCTTTACTTTCTTTACTGTCATACAGGACAATTATCCCATATTTTGTTAATCAATTATTTCCCACAAAGACCTGCTTTCAGCGGCCACTGAACTTGGTGGTATAATCAACACTAAGCAGATTTTATGTTCATAATTAGATAAACCTCCCATGCCTTCTTCCTGTAAATGTTTGTAAAATCATATTTAAGGTCGAGCTGGACGGGTCTCTAAGGGTTACTGTTACCGTCTGGTTACCAAGGACTTCTGGGAAAGGGAGATCCCTGATTTTGCTATTCCTGAGATGCTGGTGAGTTGTTCTTTTCCCTGCTGGTCATGTGACCAAAACTTGATGAATAATGTAACTAGAGTTACGACAATTTGTTTGTACATGCAATATACAGTTTAGTTAGTTTTAACTTGCACTGCACTGTCACTACTTTTACCTGCAAACATATACATAATGTGTGTGTGTGTGTGTGTGTGTGTGTGTGTGTGCGCATGTGAGTAGCGTTCCCCACTAGACACCATCTTGCTGAAGGTGAAGCTATTGGACATGGGCGACCCCCGCACCCTTCTTGCCACCGCACTCTCCCCTCCCAAACTCAGTGACATTGAGAGGACTGTACTGAAGCTCAAAGCGGTGTGTGTCTCCTGCCTTTTCATAGATTCTTAACGGTTCTGCATCCGTTTTTATTTTAACACAGCAAAAGTCAGATCATTTTTGCAGCTTCTTTCAGTGGTTTACAGCGATTGCAACCTAAAACCTTTTTTGAAAGTTCAGCAAATTGATGTCCTATATAGTTGGATGCTGCAGTGACTTTGACTGTCGTGGTCTTTCCAAGTTTGCTTTTTCTCAGTACTCATTTAAATAGGTGTATGAAATGTAATCTCAGCTCTCTGGTGATAATCATGATATCATCGGTTAAAGTGTGTGTGTGTGTGTGTGTGTGTGTGTGTCAATGTGTAGATGGGAGCCCTGTCTGTGCAGAGCCTCAGTCAGAAGCGCTACGATGGTGACATGACCTTTCTGGGCCGCGTACTTGCACACCTACCTGTGGGTTTACACCTGGGGAAAATGATCGTCCTTGGACACGTGTTCGGTGTTCTGGAGGACTGCCTCATCATCGGTATACTCCTTTAAAGTAACATCAAAGACCATTTAGTGCCTTTAAGAGGCACTCAGTAAGTCTGTTTTTAAACCCTGCATTAAACGCCACAAACCTGTAGGGGGAGCTCTGTACAGTTAGCTGTATTGCTGTAGTGTACACTCCCTCAGAAGTTGCAAGTTCCGTATTCACTATACAGGGCTGTACAGCAGTGCGCTCAATCGCCGTTTGCAACACAACAGACCAGTCTAACAGAGAACACGATTTCTAAGCAATTTTATGACCTCAAAAATGGTAGCATAAACTTACTGAGTGCCTCTTTAAAAATCAACTTCCTGCATTTGCTCTGCGGCCCTCTATCAGCTATAACACCACTTAACAAGTTTGCCCAATCTGGTAGCGGGTCTGTAGTTCAAGGAATACTACAGTTGACTCACCTTATGGCAACTTTCAGCTACCAATTTGCAGAGGGCGCCATTTTCCAAACTCCTTGGTGCTGCATTAAGTTCCCATGGTGCTAATGCTAATTGCTTTGACTGATGGTCAAACAGTTACATTTATTTCTCTCCCTAGCTGCTTGTCTGTCACTAAAGAGCTTCTTCAGTGCACCTCATCTGCAGCCTCTGGCAGGATATCGGTGAGTTTTGTTGAGTGGTGTTTCCATTGACAAAGTTGAATGTGTGTGTGGGCTATTTGTTCTGAATACAAATAAATACTCTTAGTGGCTATGTGTATAAGGCCTAAATGTACCCATATGTGTGTGTCTGAATATGCAAGCAAACTAGGTCAAAGGGCACAGACACATCAAGGTTGTAGGCAGAGACCTTTTTCCATTAATCATATTAGCATGGGCTACAGTATTCTGTACAACTTTGGTGTAGTTGTGAAAATCTGTCATTTTGAATGGATTGATCAGATTTTGTTAATGAAATCTCCAACAGGAGCAAGCTAGTGTTTGCTAACGGTGTTCCCAGTGACTATATTGCTTGTCTCAATGCCTTCAAGGTAAGTTTGTGTATGTTTGTGCCTGTGTGCATTTAAGACTTGTATTGTTTCCTTCCACCACAGCAAAATATGTAAGACTGAATTGTAAGACCACAGTATTAATTTGTGTTTGTGTGTGTGTGTGTGTGTGATTTGCTTGCATGTTTTTTCTGTCCCCACATATAATACAACCATATTTTATATATGTGTATGTATGTATGCATGTATTGTCTTGTGTGTGTATATATTTTATGCATCATTTTTTTTCAAGGCATGGCATTCATTGAAGTCAAAGGGTGAATTCCGCCATTCCAAGGTAATAGAGCACACAGGTTACTGTATGTTGGCAGATCAATAACTGCAGGAGATGCATAGAACGTATAGTTTACTGGGAGCAAAAGGTCTCGGTTAAAAATAAAATAAAATAAATAAATACGAATATTAAGACCAGAAGATTTTTGCTGCAAGAATATTTATTATTTTCTGTTGAACTACAGTCCTACATAGTTTGGGAGCTTCCCAGATAAACCCCACTGCAGGTGGCTCCCTAACTCTTAGGGAAAGCCTCTCTGGCCCTGGGAATGGCCATATCCAAAACTGTTCTTCCTGTTCGCT
>JAGFZM010001253.1:32987-82216 GCA_017657215.1 Limnothrissa miodon
GCTGCCAGTGTGTTTACAAAATTAGCTGTAAGACAATAATCGTTACAACCTGTCACATTACACAGCTAACTTGCTAACAATAGACACCTGTCATAAATTGCTAACAATTGTCACCTGCCATATAACACAGCTTACTTGATAACTTAGAAATAAACATTGGGGGTAACACCTCCGTTCAGGTAAAATATATAAACCACACAGATCAATGAGAGAGAGAGAAGGAGAAATAGACAGAAATCCTTTCCACCTTGTACAGTAATCCCCTCAAAAATTTAAATGTTCCTCCTTTTGAAGGAACGTAGTGTCCAGCACTGGAGGATAACTGATCCGTCCAACAGAGCAGCTCCAGCTATGAAAGAGGGGAAAGAAAAAGAGAGAGAGAGAGAGAGCTGGAGGGTGCCTAGTAAGGTTTCATTGCCTCTATCGTTCCTGCGAAGGAAGAAAAGAAAGGAGCAGATATCGATGGAATGTGTTGACCATATGCCAGGTCTGGGGATAATAACGGTCTGGGAATCAACGTAGCCCTGGGAGTCCTGATCGCACTCGGCCCCACGTCGTGGTGTGGTGTGGAAGTGATTACAGCCTCTAATCCGCACCGACATGGACATGGATACATCCACCTCCCATTCTTCACGTGCTTTAATCAGATGGCAGAGACGCCGCACACGGACCCCAAACGCCTCTGGAAACGCAGACGCAATTTATATCCATTATGGAGCCCAGCTTAGTGATGGGGCAGCCATTTCCCAGACATCAGTGAGCACCTTCATCTTCATGGCTCACAAAAGCCTGGAACACTGGAATAGCACTGTAGCCTCTACAATTGAACAAATTAACAAACAGAACAAACCACTACAAGCAGTTTAGTGTTGCCACCTGACCATACCTGGTTAATGGAGCTAGGTAGCAAACAGATGCATTATAAACCCTAAAAAAGCAGAGCTATGTAATAGCTTGAGAAGCTAGTCAAACCTACTGTTGCTAACTACTTGGTTGCGATTAAATTTTCCAATTTCCCACAAATTTATACACAAACAGTAAAAACCTCGCATCATGGGTGTGTGTGAGGTATATGGTCTATAGTCACACCCACATGCCGGCTCCAAGCTCCAAAAAAAGTCCAGTTGCCTACAGCTGAACACTTTGACTTCCATGACCTGGATGAATAAGAATCTTCAGACACAACCCCATGTTACTATATAGAACTATATCCATGAACAATGTCTGCTGATAGGTCTGCTTACCCAAAAAGAGCTAAATTTAGTTCCCTTTTCCTACAGATTTGGAAGCTCAGCAAAACAACTGACACATAGTCCATGAGTGCAGTCTAAAAGAGTTTCATGACGATAATTTGTGTAAAGCAGAAACAGAACCACTGCTCAAGCGCTTCACCCCTGGAGATGGAAACATCACTCATCATCTCATTCATTCATTAAAAGTTATTACATGTTTGGGGGAGCCATGGCGACAGGCACACCATAAACCCGTGGACCTGGGTTCGAATTCCCCAAGGTAATTCCCTGACCCTTTCCCACTATTCTCTCTCTCTCTCTCTCTCCCCCACTCGTTTCCTTTCAGAAAAAAGAAAAAAGCCTCCCCCGCCCGCCCATATAGAAAACTCTAGAAGGAAATAAATGGTGCAACACAAACAGGAAAAGCTGCAATGGCTAACGAACTTCATCAGCCTTATGTTTTACTGCAGTAACCAAAAACAAACACACAGGAGTAAATGATGAGGGTTGGCATTTCGGGTCCATCGACTGCTCCAGTCCCTGCTGGGCAGAATTACCAGCCATTAGCAGGGCCTACGGGGGGTAAGACTTGTTCCTGATTCCCCTCTCACACACACACACACACACACACACACACACACACACGCATATACACATACACACAAATAAAAATATATATACTGTACGCACACACATATCCCTCCTCTCCCAAAGACGCCATGTGAGCCTTTAACAGCACACATCAACTGGCTCCTGGCACACGACTCGCCTCACCCCACTGGAACAGAGGGCCGCTCCAACACACACACACATAAAGACACACACACACACATACACACAAATGCATGCACACACAGACACACAGAGACATACACACACATTCTCTTTCTCTCTTTCTTTAACTTTCTTTAACTCTCCTACACACACTTACATACATACAGACTTTCTCTCTTTTTAAATTCTTTCTTTGTCACTCTTACACACACACACAGACACACAGTCTCAGATCCAGGCCCATTTTTTCCCCCAGTGAACATCATTCCAATAGAAACAGAGGGAGGGGACGGGGACAGCGTCTGTCTTCCAATTCACACAGATAAATCTGCTTATACTCAGTGGTCCAGCACATACACACACACACATACACACACACACACTCAAACACACAGACATACATCCACATACACACATACACACACACACACACACACACACACACACACACACACACACAGAGCCTAGGGGGAGCTGGCATGCTCAGAACTCCGCTGAGATCAGTGGGTGGGAGACTGTGTCAACCCCACTGCCCTACAGCACTACTGTATGCATTAATGACTCAATCCAGCAGTGGTTATCCAGACCTGTAACAAAACTGAATGGACTGCATTTATTTAGCACTTTAATACACTTACGAGCACTCAAAGCCCATCACATTGTATGCCTCACATTCACCCATTCACACACATTTGGGATTCAGTATCTTGCTCAAGAACACTTTGATGTTTTCGGCAAAGTCAGACTTGAACCTGCAACCCTCCAGTTGCTTAACGGACTGGCTTGGCATGACCCTACATTATAAGGTCAGTATCAGTTGTGTCATCGTGCCCTTTGAGGTCACAAGGTCTTGTTGGTCAAGTGTGTTGTGATGATGTGCTGTGTGTTCAAATCCAGCTAATGTGCTTTTGTGTGCCACAGACATGGAGGAGGAAGGAAGGAACTTTCCTCCTGCCCAAACACACACACACACACACACAAACGCCACACCTGGGGTTTTGGAAGCCATTTAAAGCTCTGATTAAGGTGAGAGCGCGACACTCTTTTTCCTATTGACCTGTGACCTTTGACCTCTGGACGAAGGCCTGACCGGATGACTCCATGTTGCTGGCCTGGACTCCCTGGCCGGAGGATTTGGAGCTGACATCAGAGGAACGCAGCAAAGGCAGGACTGATTGAGAGCGGGGTGAAAGCTAATCCCACAGAGGCCAAGGACTGAGCAATCGATTACTATACACTTTATACCCTGTACTGTCATAGGGAGAGGAATACCTTAAAGGCCCACTATGCAACATTTTTCATTTAATTAATCCGTTTCATACGGTTTAGGGTGCTAAAATGAGTCATTAGATTCTGAATGTCGATTACGATTACTTTTTGATTAATTGCACAGCCCTACCTTAAATAGAAGATAATGTGAAAGAAACATAGCGTAACGTTAAAGAGAACAACATCAGTAACTTACTGCACTTATCCTACTGTCATCGCGAAAGGAAAACGTTAAATAGCCAGTAATATTTCACTTGAATACTATAGCCAGTAATATTTCACTTGAGTACTATTCTGTGTTTTTAACATAGAATAACACTAAAGAAAACTATGTCAGTAACTTATTGCAAACAGCAAAAAAGTCTGTCAGTGTCATGAGTGTCTCTGTGAGCTCTGGCCTTTGTGTGTGTGTGTTTTCCAGGCCTGATCAGATTTTTACTCCAGTGGAATTTTGGCCATGGTTTGATTCAGCATTTAGTCAGTATCCTCCCCCCTCCCCCTTCCACCCTTCCCCATCTCTCTTCTCTATCCCTTCATCTCTCCTCTCTATCCCTCCTGTCAATGGGGATGAGCACAGCACAGCACTGCTAAAGACTGGAGGGCCTACTGTACTCAACACCAGGCCAGGAAAAGCCATTAGTCCAGTCACTCACTCTAAACCACAATTAGTATCATTCCTGTTCTGATCACGAGTAATGCAGTCCAATTAGCCCGCGGGATAGAACAAGCATGACATGAACACGAAAAAGCCTGAGGTAGCCGATCTCAAAAACGTTTCTCTCTTTGCTCGAAAAACAATGAGTACATTAAGCTGACCCAGGATGTATAATAGGTTAATGCAGAAAGGTATAACAGAGTTTTTTAACCAGTACAAGAATACACACAGTGGAGCCACCCACTGTGTGCAAGAATTAAGAAGCTGAGTATTAAAAAATCTTGGAACACTTCACCAACATGTTCCAATGGGAACATAAACCAGTATGGCACAAACACATTCAATGCTGTTCGGTTCTTTTAGCTGTTTGGGATGTGTTCTCCACAGCAGTTTGGAGATCTTGTTTCTCTTTTGCGCCATAGGGATTTGGTCTTGGGTGATCAGTGAGATTAGCAAGATCTCATTTGGCAGGCGGCAGAAGTCTCTCTATTCTGTGTGTGTGTGTGTGTGTGTGTACTTACCCTCCTTCCTCCTGGAAGCCCTCCAGCTCGTCCTTCTGCTCTGCCAGAGTTGACTCCAGGTCCAGGTAGCTGCCATTGTGAGACAGCTGTAGGGAGCAGTCATCAAGCTGCAATGGGAGAGAGAGAGAGGAAAAGAGAGGGAGGGAGAAAGAGAAAGTGAGAGGGTGAACATGATAGAGGAAGACACAGAAGGGGGAGAAAAAGAGAGGAAGGATAGGGAGACAAGGAGATAGAAAGAGAGAGAGACAGAGAAAGAGGGAGAGAAAGAGTGGAAGAGAGAGGGAGAAAAATAAACAGAGGAGGAGGAAGAGAGAGAGGGAGGTAGAGAGAGAGAGAGATGGAGAGAAAGAGAGAGAGAGAGAGAGAGAGAGAGGGTAACAGTTAAAACATTTTAAAATTACTAGTACCTCAGAGCACCTGGTGACACCTCAGCTCAACAAGCCAGGTCATTGACATTGAGATGAGTTCCCCCTCTGGCTGTGTTTATGTTTATCAGTGAGGGGCCCTCATGACAGCCCAGCCATTCATGGTGGCCGATATTGTTTAACGCGAGCCCGTCACAGACATTACAAACAGTTGCTCTGCTTTTAAATAGTTTTGCAGCCAACAGTACATATGATCCTGGGAGAGTAAATCATTTAGAGTAAATAAGCAGGTTGTTCCATCAACAGGCCTTCAAGGCTACTGCGTGAGTGTGTGTGTGTGTGTGTGTGTGCGTGTGTATGAGTGGAGGTGGCACTGAGGGGCATGCTTGCAGTCTCCCCCTGGGAGTATCTGCCCTGGCGATCTCTGCTGGGGGCCGCTGGTGTTTGTTGACACTCAATTACAGGCGTATGATGGGATTTAAGCACCCTGGGGAGCAGCTAGCCGCTAGCAATCCTCAGCCCTGTGATCTGTCAATCAGCAGGGCAGCACAGACAGCCACAGAACCCTCAACACACTAATTACACACATGCACACACACACACACACACACGCACGCACCTACTCACACATGTCAACACACCCATTACACCAGCCCCCTGCCGCCCATTGGCCCCCCAACATGCACACACACACACACACACACAGGTATGATTGCTGTTATATTTAGTACTTCACAGTGCTTGACAGTGAGTGCATGGACTCCATGTTAGCCACAGGAATCCACTCCCACTCTGCCCACCAGCGTGCTTCGATCTGCTATGGTTATCACACACCCGGTGCGCTCTCAGTCCGTCCCTCGGGTTTGATCCAAGGCTACAGTAATGCTGGGCTCTCCAGGCATGCTGACCACAATGGAAGGGAATCCCAAGACTCCATTTCGGAGGGGACAGACTGAGGGGTATGGTTTCTCTCAGGGAGGGTGAGACAAATCACTGGGTGGAGGGGTGGAGGAGAGGAGGGGGTAAGTTGGCATGGGGAAGTCAGGGAGGGTAAGGCAGATCATGGTCTATGTCAGGGGTGGGCAAACTTGGGTTCTAAAATGGCCTTTTAAATAAAAATGCATTCATTAGCAGCAGTAAAAAAAAAAATGCAAAAATGCGAAATAAATAAGGTTTAATAATATTATTTAATCTAAAATTTAGACAGGTTTGGCGGGCCATATTAAAAAGCCAAACGGGCTGTACATGGCCCCCGGACCATAGTTTGCCCATGCCAGACCCAGGTGGAGGAGTGGGGGGTGGACGGAGGGTGGAGGAGAGTGGGGGGTGGGTAGGCATGGTGCAACCAGGGAGGGTGTGACAGATCACGGCCTAGATGGAGGGGTTGATGAAGGGTGGAGAGGGGGTGGGTAGGGGTGGAGCAGTCAGGGAGAGTGAGACAGATCACTGGAAAAGGATTGGGTGGAGGGAGGGTGGAGGAGAGAGGGGTGAGACAGATCACTGGGCGAGGCCTGGAGGGAGGAGGGGGGTGGAGGGTGAAGGAGAAATGGAGGTTGGCATGGGAAAGTCTGTCTAAGATATTCTGGCTGGTGATAAGGGATTTAGGTGGCATTGAAGCTCGGGCATACTCAGAGTGTTTGAGGATTGTTGTGTTGTCTTGGGCATACTGAGAGTGTTTAACAGTGTTTGAGATTGATTGTGTTGTGGTGGGGTGGGGGGCGGGAGGTGGGGGGCATGGTGTGTTGAGACAGAATGAGGCGCTATGGTCCTGTGGTCCTCTCATCACCTGGTAATCATTGCATTGCATTACTTACTAAAATGGCTAGCTTCTTCTGTTTGTTTTGTTTTCAACATGTTGACTCACTGTCAATGAGCAACAACCAATGGCAAAACTAAACACTACAAGCAATGACATGCATGATATTCTTTATTCGTTCCTTGGGATTAAGGAGTTTATTTGTCACTACATACTTTGAAATACTAATGTAAGACTTGTAGTGAAACTGCATAAACTGCAGTTCAATGAAAGTGGAAACAGAAAGCCACAAGAGAGGAAATAGAATAGAATTGGTCTATATCGTTACCAGGACCCATACAGCTGGACTCAGACGTGCTTAGTCTGTTTATGTCCAGCACCTTCCAGAGACCATGATGGCTTTGAAGTCTGACGGAAAAGTGACGTTGCGTATGAGAGGCTATCTTCATCCAAGGTGGTTATGGAAATAATATCACCCATAAGTAGGTACTTTATAGACCATTATTAGCAACAATCAGTAAACAATCAGTAGGCAGGGCTGCCCTTCTCTAAACCTGGCCATTTGTGGCACTATGCTGGTGGGAAAAAGTGAAAATAATGGCGAAAAAGAGTGAAAACAATAATGGAGGCATACGGTAACATAGCAACATGGCACCATAGCAGAGCACCATAACAACCATGGTAAGCATGAAGCATGTTAATACAAAAGACAATGTAAAGTGTTAGTCCTCTTAAACATACCAAAATCAACCAGTATGCATTTCTTTTCTTTTTCTTCAGTAACAGGAAGTCTGAGGTTACTGTAAGAGAAACATAAAAAAAAAAAAAAAAAACATAAACAAAGCATCCACCACCAGAGCTGGTTGTTTTTTTCCAACGTGCGCTTTGATGTGGTCCTACATCCCCCCACAAATGATTGTAACTCAATTAAGGCTCAAGAGTCCCAGAGCAGCCTGGCTAGCTGGAGAATACATTAAGGGGAGGAGGAGGCTCTTTGATCCCCCGCCGGGCCACTCGGTTTGTCTTTGGGCGTGACTGTCACCCCACAAACCGCGCCGTCATCTGAGGGCTGAGACAAACAGTACGGTCGGGGAGAACAAGAAGAAACAAGATCTAGAAACAAGAGATTTATTTGTCATATTGAGACACTAATATAAGAAGTGAAGTAGTATACAGTAAGAAGTGTAAAAAGTGAAACTGCATAAATTGCAGTTAAATGAAAGGGGGAAAAGAAAGACACAAGAAAGAAACACAAGAAAGCAAAGGGGGGAAAGAAAGACACAAGAAAGCAAAATGAACAGCATTAGTCTATATTGTTATCAGGACCCATATAGCCTACAGACTCAGACATCTACTGCAGTCAAACTCCTTGTATATGCAAGTATACTTGGCCAATAAAACATGATTCTGAGTCTGATTCTGACAGCTGATTCTGTCACAAGCGGATGTTAGCAGCAGAGTAAAGTGGGCCCAGTCGCCAAGACACAAGAAAGCAAAATGAACAGCATCACGTGTCAGCACCATGTCATAGCAACCATGATGGGCATAAGACTATTACTACAAAAATAAAACGCTGTAAAGTGTACAAGTATTACAAAATAAAATAATAAAATGCTCATCCACTCCTCCGTGGCTCCTCCCTGTCCTTGCTCTCTGAGGAGCGGTGCAGGGCTTCCAACCCCAGGCTTAAGCTTGCTTCTGATTTACGCAAGCACACCTGAGACACAGGCTTTCCACTGAGCTACGCACTCTTCACAGATTCAGAACCAGGTGGCGAGTGTTTTATTTCAGATGCTCTTGAGACAGCGAAAGTGCAGCAGCCAGCCAGATTACAGGACAGGGCCTTCGGACGCCGGGAAAATCCAGACAAGCGTGCCAGAGTTAGGCCGTCTATATTAAGGCCTACGAACAGGCATGCCTCCGAGAGGTACGGGATGGGTGTGACATGAAAATAAGCAGGGGGGGGGCCACTGAAAGGAACGTTCCCCCATTCCAGTCGGGCTGGTGTTATTGTGTGGGGTGGGAGCGCAGACAGAGAGAAGAAGGGAAAAGTCGATCCCATCTGGGAAGGCAGGAGGTTTATTAGCAGTGGACTTACGGCTCACGTTCGTAAATAAATGCATCCTTCATATCCGGCCCTCTGCTGATCCTGCAATGTAACTAACTAACTACGGACTTGGCAGAGGCATGGCAATGAGCAGTCCAAAACGTCTGCGCTATTTTTCCCCCGGGTCTTAGTGCCTCCAGCTGCATGGGGGGGGGGGGGTCAAGTTGACCCAGATACTATGAATGTGGGGAAAGCAAGCAGGTAGTTGTGGATAATCCCAAGCTGCTTTGTGGGGGGGGGTTGCTGATAAGCATCAGGGACAGAGGCCATTACCCCCAAACACCCCCGCGCCCCCTTTCCCTTCCCTCAATCCCAGCAGACGTCCCACCAGCGACCCCAACCTCCCCCCACTCCATCTCATGCCAACAGTCTGTCACTAGGCTGCACCCCCCTCGTTTCAAAGCCCCCTTTTACGATCCGTCACGCTGCAGCAGCACCCACAACAAAAGCAGGGCAGGGTCCAGGGGCAAGGTGTTGACCAGGTGCTTTACATTATCGCTAACTGACATGGCGGGTCCACACCACCTCCACTGTAATTGGCCAACGCTGGATGGGAAACAGACACACACACTCCAACTCACCCTCACCCCTTTCCATCTCTCTCCCACAGTTTAGCCGAAGTGAGATGTCTTTGGATGTGGACGCATTTTTCTGAAGCTCTCAGAGTGATGGAAATTAAATTTAAGGTATGACATTAGCCTCTTTTTGTCACCCTGTGATTACAACTGAAAACGCAAGCATGCGTATGTAGATCCAAACGCAACCAAAAAAATGCCTTCAAGACCACTGCTCATAACGTGCAGTTATAATAATGCAAAACTTCTGTGTTTGCCTGTTTCTGCTATGTACTGCATATTCACCGTGCTGAGAAGAAGACCAGCTTTGCAGGCAGAGACGGCTGCACTGCAACAAAACAAGGGCCGAGCAAAAGGCAACCGGCAATTACTGTGAATCCAAGAGGTGCAGTTTCCTGCATGAGGGTAAAACACAGGAACCCTGCCAGGCCAGGCCAGGACTCACAGTCACACACACACACACACACACACACACAGACAGACACAGACACACACACGCCACCACTTTTGGTTGGCCGTGGTTGGACCAGGGGAGTTAGATTACAGCCCTCGATTGGGGTTTTCAGGTCAGGGGTAGACGTTAATCCACACGCAGATCTCCTGGATTAACAGACATGGGGCGCTCGATTGTCCGTCACACTCAGGATTTGACCCTGTGACCTCTTGATTCTCAGGTTCTACTCATTCTGACCGCAGCGGACGCGAGAGGCTTTGGCCACGCCCTCCCGCCACAGCGCGGTTTATTTACCAGCCAGCGGCGTCTCACAGCTGAGCCAGGCCTAAAAATATCCAAGTCTTTGGGAAGCCCAGTTCTCTCTCCGGGACCCAGTCCACCATCATCTCCCTTGTCATCCTCAGGTCTCTCTCTCTTCCCATGACAACTCTTGGACCTCGGTGAGCAGAGTAAACACAAAGACGTGCGAACGAAGCGACTGCTCATGCGGCCGTGTCTAACGTGCTTAGCAGAGGGAGGAACAAGCAGTCAGGGGAGACTGAGCAGACAGCTCAAGGAGAACCAGGGCAGGTCCACTGCCCTTCACACAGATGTGAGTCAGCACATCCATCTGTCTCAGGAGCCAATGTTTACATCCGCAAACAAAAATCAATGTTTAGGTTTGTTACATTCCTCACTCAGATTATGATCTTTTACTTGAATATAATATTGATAGTTGCCTATGTATATTCTATATTGTGTACTGTCTATTGTCATGATGCCCATCATGTGTCCATGGTATTTCTTGCACTATATGTACTGTATACTGATGGATGTCCTTGTTGCTTGTCTAGAGAGCAAAAGATCTACTGCAGTCAAACTTGCCCAATAAAACCTGATTGTGAGTCTGATTCTGACAGCTGATTCTGTCACAAGCGGATGTTAGCAGCAGAGTAAAGTGGGCCCAGTCACCAACATCCCTGAAGGAGCAGGGATGAAGGATGAGCAGCCACAGAGCTACAGCACATGGCGAGCCACTTTCACACACACAGACCAGACAGACCTCAGGCCTGCAGCACAATGCAAGAGCACGGGTCCAAAGAGTAGCCACAACTGAGGAGCGCTAGCCTATACTTTACAGTATTTAGCATAGCTTCTCATTATAGACCTTTGTCATTTATGCTATATAATGAAAATGGGAAGCAAAACAAAACCCCAAACATAAAAAGTGATTTTCAGAGTTCAAATTCAAGTTCAAATTCAAGTTCAAATTCAAGTTCAGAATTGATTCCATTTATATAGTGCTTTTCTACCCAAATGAGTACTCAAAGAACTTTAAAATGAAAGCCTGGCATTCACACACCGAGAGCCAATTTGGGGTTCAGTATCTTGCTCGAGGACACTTCTATGAAGTCAGACAGAGCTGGGCTGGAACCTGCAACCCTCAGCTATCTCTACCAACTTCACCACCATCAGGAGATGAGTGAGGAGTTCATTGATTCCTCTCCGTTTACCTTAAGCCACTGGGTGTTATTGCAGAAAGGCTTCAGTCAGGAGAAGTTTGTGTGTGTGTGTGTGTGTGTGTGTGTGTGTTAGTGTGAGTGCATGTGTGTTACAGTAGTATGTGTGTGTATGTGTGTGTATGTGTGTGTGTCTGTGTGTGTGTGTGTGTGTGTGTGTGTGTGTGTGTGTGTGTGTGTATGTGTCTGTGTTAGTGTGTGTGTGTGTCTGGGTTAGTGTGAGTGTGTGTGTGTGTGTGTGTGTGTGTGTGTGTGTGTGTATGTGTATGTGTATGTGTTAGTGTGTGTGTGTGTCTGGGTTAGTGTGAGTGTGAGTGAGTGTGTGTGTGTGTGGGGGGGGTGGAGCTGGGGGTTATGCTGAAATATGAATGAGATCTCGCCATGACTGAGCAAATCTGATACGGGCTTGACCAGAATTTCAGCAGACAGCAAAAGCAAAATCATAATCTTGTCTGGGGCAGAAATTCCTGCAGTCATGCGATCCATCCAAGAGTCAACATTGTTTGTATACCTAGCAAATTTAAATATGTTGCTGTTTATTTTTTGCCATGCCAAACAAAAGGTTTTTTCTAGCAATTCCCAGAGGTGTTAATAAATGTGTTTGTATATGTATTTGTGTGTGTGTGTGTGCACATAACTTCTGAGAAAACAGACAAATACAAACTTTCCATCAAGTGAAAAACTCTCCTCTCTTGCCAAGACAACCAACCATTGTCAGCTGAGAGTAAGGAGAGTGTCCCAGGACCATCTACTGCTGGTCAGGGTTGTTGCTGGTCCCTAGCAGTCCTGCTGCAGCACCATACTGGTCATCACAGTAACTACATGCTCTGCGGTTGCTATTGGTTACAGCCAAATGGCAGTTGGCTTCTGAAGACAAACTGAAAGTAGGCTAGAGGCTGTGCCATCTCTGTTTGTGTTTACTGGCCGGTCAGGTGTTCCACCCTTCTTTGCTAACTTCCCCATTGTGGGTTGTGGGTAAATAATTAAGTAAATATTTAAGATAAATGTTCTGGAACTTTCCTAGAACACTCCAATTACTAACTTCATTGCTCTGTGAAGTATGTCACTGTAATGTGTAACTTAACTCACGTGAACATAAACAAACCACCATGACCATAAGGTACCCCTTCATCTAGAGTTCATGATGTATTGTAGATCGGAACTGCAACAGCAGCAAGCTTAACCTCAAAACAGCATGCAAATGCCATTTGTGCCATACAGCCCGTCTGGTCAGTGTTAAAGTGGGGAGCTACCAAGCCTACCATGGCAAGGAGTGATACTGTAGGTACGTATGAGCAACAGGCAACAGTGTCTAGCAGGGCAAAGAGTGATACTGTAGGTATGAGCAACGGGCAACAGTGTCTACCATGGCAAAGAGTGATATAGGTATGAGCAACAGGCTACAGTGTCTAGAAGGGCAAAGAGTGATACTGTAGGTATGAGCAACAGGCTACAGTGTCTAGCATGGCAAAGAGTGATACTGTACTGTAGGTATGAGCACAGGCAGGAGCAAAACAGGCTGAAGAGTTTGTATGTGCATGTGTATGCATATATGTGTACGTATGTGTATGCATGGCATGGAGTGATACGTAGGATGAGGCAGCAGGCAACAGCAGGAAAGGCTGCAGAGTCTAACATGGCAAGGAGTGATATTAGAATGAGTGTAGGGATAAGTGAGACAAGCTGCAGAGCCGAGCCTAGCATGGCAAGCTGTGATACTGTACATATGAGTGCAGGCAATTGGGGGACAGAGTGCAGAGCCAAGCATGGCAAGCAGTGATACTATAGGTATGAGCACAGGCAGGCAGCAGCAGGACAGACTGGAGGAGCAGAGCTCCTCCTCCGTACCCACTCGGAGAAAGGGCTAAATGAAGCCAGGTGTCTGGCACCCCCCGACAAAAATATGAGCGCCCCGAGGAGCCAGCGCACACAAAAACCCCTCTCAGTCATGAACGCATCTATTTCCATATCCTCCATATTCCCACATCCTGACCACACGTGTTTGTGCTTTCGCTGTGTTATCTAAAACAAATGCACAGAGTCTGTGATGGCCATTGAGAAATCACTGCATGCACCGCCATGGACATGAGTTCATCCACTGTCTATAAATTAGTCTGATTTACACTCCAGCTTGTAAACTACGGCGATACATCAATGTAAACAATCACACCCAATGGGACATCAATACATCAATAGGACTATCCACTGCCTAAAGCCACTGCAGAGGTAATTCTATTCTGAAGTCACTGAAGACCCCCACTTGTGTTCTTGTGCACAAACACAGACAGAGCTGGTGAGATGAGCACTTGATGCACCAGACGAGAAGATAAGTGTAGACCAGAGATTCTAAAGTGGAGTGTAGCACTCTAGAATCTTTGGTGTAGATCCTGACCAAGCCAGTGGATTGGCTGCTTGGGTGACAGCTGCAGATTCTTGCTATGCTCCTCAGCTGCCCAGCATTCCAGAAGACCACAATAGCATCCTTCCCAAACTGTCTCACGCCATGATTGTGTGTTTCTGTTTTGGAAATCTTAATGATGGGGCTGACACTGATATTTCTTTTCTTTTTACAAATATGCGATAGGTGAGCCTATAGGACAACCTTAAACACATCTAATTTTAATCACAACAAAGTTCATGAGAAAGAAGCACTTGGAAACACACACATGCACGTTCACATCCACAATCATCTGTGTACAATATGTGAATGCCAGGTCAACAACAAGGAAAGCTTGTTTCAATATCAGCAAACCAGTATGATTCTGAAGAAACCCTCATGTGCAAACACACACACACACACACACACACATCAAATATTTCAAAATATTTAGCTGTCAACATAGAGGAGGCAAGATTAGAGACGTTAGAATTGCTGCTATGTAGATGTATCAGTCAGTTATAGCCTAGTGAAAACTTAACAAAAGGTTCTCATTAACAAAAGTTCATCTTTTTAAATCCATACCTTTTGTGGTGCTTTGAGAAGCCGATGAATTCCAGCAATCTGATTAACAAGAGGAATATCCTCCCTCAATGTGTAGTGAGGAGGTCGGGTAGGCTCAGGAAAATTCGTGCTGTTAAATGGATCAGTATCATCTAGGAACTGTACCCTGCATACAAGCGTAGCCATTATACATCCATGCAAATATGTTTTTTTTTTTTTTTAAAGTCCGCACAAACAGCAAATAGCGCCTGAAGTCTTTTGCTCTGTTGCGCTCGTGCCGATAGAGCAGGTAATCACTGAAGTCGTTGCATTTGCTGCTCTGTCAGTTAACCGCCAACGTAGTCCGTCACATTGAAGCACATAGGTAAGATCATTAAAAACTGAGGGGCAACGACTTTAGCCCCTTGTTCCTCCTCCAAATGTTTAGGATAAACCCCCGCGATCGGTGAACAATTCAGATCTGAATTGCTACAGTAGACTGTCTGAAGGACGAACGCCAGTATCCAAGGGCATGGTGGGCAGGCAAGGTGCTGAGGCAGACTGCAGCCGAAACGGGACGGGACAACGTCTGCAGCGAAACTCAGGAGGTTTGGGGAGTCCCTATTCTTTCCAGCTCTAACTCAGCTGCAGTCACAGCGCACCCTCGCGCACAAACTTGCGCAAAGGCGCCATCTGTTGATTGAGAACGGAAACAACGTTTTACAGGTTCGCTATGCACTTTTCAGAGAGGATTTTCCCCACCACCAAACTGGGAAATGATACAGATTTTAGGTAAAACCTCTCGGAAACCTCGGAAACCTCGAAAACCTTCGGAAACCTCTACTGTCTCACGAAAAAATGATTAAACGAAGCCCATTTATATTTCGCATGGATTTCTTTGGTGAAAACGTCCGATGCATGACGTGAACAGGCCTACACATATAGCCTACACAGATTTGCAGAGTAACTTCCTTTCTGTCGGAGTTTATGTTGTTCTATGCACTTTATGATTTGTTCTGTTCTGTATTGTCTGTCTAATGTACGCAAGGGGCAGTGAGAAAACGATTCCTTTGTATGTCTAGTAGATGACTGAATAACAGCTGAAGATGCACCCAGCAAATTATGTAATTCTTTTAGCATGGGTACTGGAAGAAGAACACTATGGTGTGCACTGCTATGTGCATCAGGCAAATGTGAGGATGGATAACCAAATCTCCCACAACCCAGCCTTCAGATGCTATTTTAAACAGCAAATTCTCACAGTCCTAGCTCAATAAATGATCATGTTCAACAGCCTCCTCATGTGGTTCAATTCAATTTTATTTGTATAGCGCCTTTTACAAAATGCATGTGTCAAATCGCTTAACACAAAGACCACCAATGAGCAACAGGGGCAAGGAAAAACTCCCTAGCGGTGTTTTTTGTTTTTACTCGTTATGGTAAAAGAAGAAACCTTGGACAGTTCCAACGGCTCAAGGGGCAATCCCAACTGCCTAGGGCAGGTTTTCAGTCTCTCAGAGGGTTCATAGTCCACCATTATTCCATTAGGCACACATCATAAGAAAATATGGTGTAAATATAGCAACATGAGTGTCCCATTATAATTCCTGGATATAGTCCCATATAATTAGGAACAGTCAAGCTAAAGGGCCAGCTTGAGGCTGTATCAATAATGTCTGGATCGGCCTGTGGAGCTGGAGGCAGCCCACCCAGGAGGCCAGAGACGCAGAATCAGGCAGTGGAAGGCAGGGGTGACCCTCAGCAGGGTGGCAGTGGCATGGACCATGGAGGGGGTTGAGGACCATTCAGGAGTGCCGCCGGATCAAACAGTGGAAGAAGGCAATCAGCAGGGTGGCATATTCGGTAAGGTTGGTTGGGCACCATACAGGAGGTAAGTGGTGCAGGGTCAGGCAGAGGAAGGCAGAGATGACTCACGGCAGGATGGTAATTGGAATGGAAAGGCAGAAGAAGGAGATGAGTTGGTTAATAGATGGTTAAAATATACTGTCCATTTGTAGTGCTAGATGTGACAATAACTATTTAAAAAATATGTTCTGGCCAGCCATATTCCATTTTCTTTATCCAGTCAGAATCGGTGGGCATATCGATGGTATAATTACCATCAAGGTCGAGTTTAAAAAGAAAATATCCATCAATATCCATCAAAGTCATCGATTTTCCATATTCAATATCCAAAGTTGTATGTTAGTCGTATTAGTCGTATCAATTGTCACATTAAGTGTTCACCGGGTAGTCATATTCCATACCATATTCCATTCAGAGTCGTTACTCGTATCCATTATCAGATAACCATCAGTCAGATAAAGGCATATTCCATATTCGTAATACAATATCCAGAATCCAGAATCAAAAAAGTTTGATTCCATTGTCACATAACCATCAACCATATCCCAAATACATCCCATATCCAAATTCAAAGTCATAGCCTAGTCCTTAGTCGTATCCATTGTAACATAACCATCAAACAACCATATTCCATTTCCAAATCCAAAGTCATAGTCGTTAGTCGTATCCATTGTCAGACAACCAGGTGAACACACACTTCCACATGACCCCTCACTGCTGCGAGAGGGCAGACTGGGACCTGGTGTCGGTGTTTAGCTGCTGCTCGACTGGCGTGGTGCTCATGACAGAGCTGCCCAGGGGGTCCTGGATGGCAGGTGTCCCTTCCACAGACTTGTCACTGCCCTGATCCCTAGGCACCACCACCACCTCCTGCAGCTCAGTCCAGCTGAGGGGTCGGTCCTGGGCCAGAGTAGCTGTGGAGGCACACAATGGGGAGTGCTAACTGTACATGAACACAGAGGAGTCAGGTGCAGGCGCTAACGTTTGAAGATTCTTTATCTAGGCCTCTGTACCTTCTACATCACCAGCACTTTGTAACTTTATTATAGTTATTTTTATTATTGATATTATCTGGATAACAGACAAACAGCTGAGCTAGCATGAAACACACCAAAGAAACCTACTACTGTAGGTTTTTGTATTTTAGCTATGCCTAAAACTGAATAACACCACGAACTAACTTTTGTCTTTCATAATATGAATAACATTCAGCACTCATGAATGAATGAAGCAATTAATAGCATTTAAAATTTGTGAATTTGAGTTTGTGAAGCTCACCAGGTAGAGAGTGTGTTGAATCCAGTGCTAGTTTCGTGCCATGGTAGTGAATGGCTGACAATGACTGAAGACGCTTTAGCTGCAAAACATACACTTGTGCTAAGTCAAATGCACTTTACAATCTTAACTTATTACTGAATAACTCATTAAAATAGGTTTGTGAAAACGGACTTGTCTGATTAAGAAACAAAACAAAACTCATTGGGATAATATACCTCTGCAAAAATAGAGGAGGAGAGACGAGCAGCAAACTCGTTCGTCATCTCATCGTCCACACTACAGAGAGGGCGAAAAGCATCTTGATTACAGGTTCTGCCTTCAGATTAGAAATACAGGTCAGCTTCTCCAGCCTCATTAACTAAAGCCTTACCTGGTGTGACTGGGTATCGGTGATTCACAGACCAGAGCTTCCAAAGTAGGCTCCTTCTAAAAACAAGACACAAGGAAATTATTTAACTGAAATTCTGGCTCACATTCTGGGAGAAAGTTGTCTTACCTTTGCTGAGACTTTACTGGTGGGTCGGCTTTGCTTTTGTCCCGATTCAATATCCTGATTATTGCGTGCTTCCCGTTGTTTCTTTATGTACTCATAAGTAGTAATCTTGTTGTACACTAAAAACAAAGAAATTAACTGTTACTGTATTCTACTCACAGCCAATTTGCATTTTCTTGTAGAGTCATTAAGCTTTTACATCCTCGTTCTGCTACCTAGCCAGAGTTCATACTCACACAGGTATATATGAAAGCCCAGCAGGTGAAGGAGGCTTGACAGGGTGAGCAGGCCCAGCAGGAGGGTGAAGCCGGTCACGACCAGCAGACCAGCTGAGCTGCTCCTCACCGGAGCCAGTGGCAGGAACACCAACCACGTGGAGTTGTTCACACCTGAGCAGACAGGTATAGGCTGAAGAGAACACTGAGCAGTAACACATATCCCCCCAACAACTGAAAAACGATCTGAAAGGCTCTGTAAATTTTGCATTGGTATTAACCCAGCTTGGACCACCTTCACTGTTACTATGGCAGCTTTCAAACTAGGCTGTTGCATGCTTGTTCAGAACACATGCAGTCTACTTACTTTGAAAATGAGTAGCGGTGCGGAGAATGTCAGGGTTCAAAAAGTGCTCAATGAGCACAAAGAACATGCACAGAAGAAGCTGCAGAGATCCAAGGACTGCAGTCAATACAGCCACAAAGAATACCCTGCGGGTTACACCATAAAAATTTAGTTAGATCTACACACATCAAATAAAATACAATTCTTCCCACACATTCGAGAACCTTTTGGAAAAACACCCAACATGGTTATCTGAAGGGAGTTATTTCACAATATGTTATACCAATTAGATAGATAGATAGATTGATACTTTATTTATCCCCAAGGGGAAATTCAAGTTACACAGCTACCAAGTGAAGATATCAATAACATGAAAAGGAAGTAATGTTTACCTTTGCATTTATAGTCATTTTAATTATAAAGATTTTAATTGATTAAGATAAAAGCTTTGGAGAATGTGGTCCATTAACCCACATATCAGCTGAATGTTTATGGGAATGATTTGTTTAACTTTTGTAAATAGGCTACTTAGTGGTAGTCCATTATCAATAAATATTAGAACATTGGTAAGTCCCATTGAAGTGCATGGAGCACTCAAGAGCATTATAACGAGACGTTTAATAATATGTATAAGTACAATTCTTGTCACACCACTGACGACTAATGGGTCAGACCCAAATGTGATACCATGCAGGTCATATAGCTTTACTATTAAGCCTAGCAACTAGCCTCATCATTACTAAAAAGAGACTGCCTGATACAGGAGCAAAATCATGGAGCTGAAAGTTCCCTGATGGCTGGCAGACAACAGAATTATACTCTGAGCCAAGGTGCAGTTTACCAGTAGTTCCTCTTTCCCACACAGTTGTTTAAAAACTTGCAGTGATGATCAAATCCTTCAACACACTTGTTGCATGCACTGCAGTGTTTAGCTCCCGATCCACTGCAACAGACAGCACAAAGATAACACACAGATAAGAATATTTCAGGTCCATGTATAATATGAGAAATATCTATGAATTTAGTTATATAGATAGATCTATAAAAAATAACTTTTTGTTTACTCAAATACAGTTTAAGCAACTTGCTGTACGATACAGCATTTCAGATAGCTGTACAGAGCTCTCCCTACAGCTTTGTGGCGTTTAATGCAGGGTTAAAAAACAGACTTACTGAGCGGATCTTTCAGGTCTAGCTTATGATACACTTACACATTAACCTCACAGACGGTACAGTACTTGTCCTGAATCACATGTGCGTGTTTGTCCTTGTCAAAGGTTGGCAAGGGATTGCGGTAGTTCTTAGCGCGCACATTGGGTTCTGCTGGGTCAATGGAAATGGATGCGATATGAGTTGCGAAGTGAACGGTAAAGAGAGATCCAATTAGCTGTGCAGACGGAAGTTAAGGTCAACACATTTGATCATTCTTAAACTTCAATTTCATTTTCCTCTCAAACTCTTGCCATCTCTTTTTAATCGGCTTGCTTTTTGCTCCCTGAATGCATTGTGAAAAAAACCTGGTCCCCGTCACAGGGGCCTTTAAAGACTGAGCAGACAATCCAATTGCCAGCATTGCCAGCTTGATGCATAAAAGCAGAAATGCTTGTAATCCTGAGAATTTTAAAATGTGCATTAGGAGGAAGAGCTTCTGCTACCATGCGCCTCTCTTGTGGAATCATCT
Organism: Limnothrissa miodon; assembly: GCA_017657215.1. NCBI lineage: Eukaryota > Metazoa > Chordata > Actinopteri > Clupeiformes > Clupeidae > Limnothrissa > Limnothrissa miodon. The sequence goes on from JAGFZM010001253.1 coordinate 52,994, forward strand.
CCCTTATTTATGCTGCTTTAGCCTCGCTATAGGCACAAAACTGTCATGTGTCACGGCCCACAACTCTCTCTCCCTTTGTGTTCATGTGAGTGTATGAGTATGTTTTGTTTATTCCTATATGTGTGTTTATTCATATATGTGCACATGGCACAACATGATCGCTTAAGTGTGAATAAATAAAACTGGCCTAACTACCCTCATCAACTTTCATCACCTCCTCCTCAGTTACTGCAAACTGACAGGACAGGCCCTGCAACTGACCTCTCGTGTCAAAGCCACTGTCTATATTGGTCCCTCCTAATGTTATCTCTATTATCTCACTCTTTGACATTCTCATGATGTTAGGCTGCTACTACACTGTCCAGGGTAAGCTTTTCACAACCATTTATGACTTGGCTGCTACATATGGCACTATATTTTGGAGTTATTATGATGCTCAGCTAACACCATAAACGAACTGAAGTCTGTCCTAGAGGCAGGTTTCTTCCTAGGCTACTACAAAAAAAAAAAACTGTTTTCCTTGCCACTGTTGCTCCTGGCTTTTCTGTAAAGTGCTATGAGACAGTATGGTTGATGTTAGAGACACTGTTTAATCAAAACTGAATTAGGCCTAAATAAGTCTGCATGTCAACAACAATTCAATATAATTTATGAACTACACATTGACTTTCCCATTTTTGAAAATATAAAGCTAAAGCCTGGTCAGCCCCACACCTGACCACCCACATCATGACAATTGAGTTGGTTTTAAATTCCCTGCATTTACACACACATAGAAGGATACAAAGTAGGCCACTTCGTCCCATGGCGAGGGCAACAGTGGGATGTAAATGCCAAATCCAACGATCAAGAAGTAGGCGAATGTGAACCAGGTAAACAGCTGCAGGTTCCCCAGGGGCAGAATCCAACCGTTGCGACGGGAGTGCGGCACAGGGTTTACCAGCTCGTTGCGGCTGCCGGCCGGAGCGGTACGCCTCAGGTGCTGACTACAGCACCCCATCTGGATGAAGACAGACAGAGAGAGAGAGTCGGGCGAAGAATTACATTCTGGGAGGAAGATACTTTCTCCCTTACATTGGTCCTTTAAAAACGTGGGTACTTAAAATACAAATAAACACAAATTAGACCTGAGCTAGATAAACAGTAACTTGAAGATCAGCAAATTACGAAATGTCTTTAGAGATATTGCGAGAAACACGTGAAGTGGTCTTGAGATAACGTCCTAACTTGTAGAATAATGAGAAGCGAGAATGAAGTCGAAAGTCGTGGGCGTCTTATTTACTCTCTCTGTGATAGTGACACCATAAATCCTACTTTGCGTAACAAATAGCTTGGTGTAGCCATGGTAACCCAGACAGACAACCAAATTCCAGCTTAGTGGTTTGCACCCATATTTAATGAAACAATATTGAATTATCAACTATAAACCAACGGAATTTGAATTGTATTTCAATACTGATATTGAAACAACATTAAAATTGCAACGTAATTATAGATCAATGTAATTTCAATTATATTTCAGTTGATAAATTCAGAAGAAATTGATTATTTATTTAACTACATGCTAAAAAAAAATACTACCACACACATAGGGCTAGCCAGGATGTCCATAACGTGAGTTTACTGTATTTCCTCAATTTGTCGTCAGGCTCATATTAGTGGCCTAAAAAAAAGGCAAAGGTAGGCCTACTGCAGGCCAAATTTTCCATTGCATTTGGCGCTGATCCGGTAAACGGGTCTGGAACGGAGTAGAGCTTTCCAACGGCGCAGTTCCGGAGTGGATTTGGTTGACGGATCATGAACAGATTCTATCCAGCACTGGTCCAGTACAGTTGTTAATGCTATGACATGTGGTACAGCTCTGGCCCTGATCTGTGACTCATATTTTACATCTGGGGCTCATCTGGCCCTGGACTGTTATCCTGATTTCTATTTTAAATGGCTCAAATAAATTCCCATTCAATTACTTAAAGACATTATATTTTATTAACATGTCTGAATGTAATACATACAAAAGTCATGTTTTTTTCAAAGTCAGTTATATTGTCCATTTCTTTACATGTCCTAGCCAAAGCCATAGACAGACAAGAAAGGACAGACAAAAAAGTGCACCGGCACAACAGAAAACATGTCCTAACCACTGTAGTCACAATAGGTAAAGTATACAGTAAGGTATATATTTTTCCTGGAATTTACATAAAACTGGCACTTAAAAGAAGCCTTAAAATGTGCCTGTGGGGTGTTTTTGACAATGCCTTGAAAAGTGTTAGTACCATGAAAGTAGTAGCTGAGATTGCATGTAAGTGTAGGAGTTTTACAGTTAAAAGACAATCAAAAATATCAGCAGTGGTAGATAAAGTAGCAGATGATGTGTGCAAATTTACATCGTTCATTTCTATGGGTCAGAGGATTTAGAGTCCAGAGTGTTTTCTCGGGGGCTGGAGAGGGGAAGAGTTCAACAGGAGCGGTCGATGGCCTCCTAGGTAAAGCAAAATTGAGTGGAGTGAGTGAGTGAGTGGAGGGCCCTGGGGTTGTACTGTTCGAAAATGTTTACTGCTCAATTAATTATGTGTGTTGGCCAATTTTAACTCCTGTTTACACAGCATGCATAAAAAGTAATTTAAGAAAACAAAATGACAAGTTGCATTAGCCGCAAAACAGTGCCCCAAGTGAAACATTGAAAGTCGTGTACTCACCGCGAGTTGGAGCAGCAAAAGCTGGTGCTAGCTTACTGCAAGAGGGTAACGTTAGCCCAGTTGAGTAGAGGGTATTGGACAAAACCGGAGGCAGGAGAACATGTAAAGAGGGAGAAAACAAAAATAAATTTGATAGGGACTAAACAAACTGGAGCGAACGGGAAATATTTAACTAATGAACCCATTGTCCCCATTATGGCTATGCCTTGATATTGTTTAACCAATCATTGCTGGCAAACCTCACTTTAACTAGCAACATTGGCTAATAAATCAGATCAAATTTAACACATAATATCCAAGCAAGTTCAACTAAACTAAAACTATAGTTATATTACGATCACAAATTCTCTATTTAAGCCTGTGTTATTTATTAATATCTGGCGGGTGTGACTATCAGAAACGTTAGCTATTCTCTCACCTTACATACTCTCAGGCTATTCTCACTATCCGTCGGCTTGGCTTTCGTCCCGATTCAACATCCTGATTATTGCATGCTTCCCGTCGTTTCTTTATGCACTGATATGTAGTGATCTTGTTGTACACTACACACAAAGAAACTAACTGTTACTGTATATAGAACTAATGAGTAATATTCTACTCACAGCCCATTTGCATTTGCTTGTGGAGTCATTAAGCTTTTACATCCTCGTTCTGCTACCTAGCCAGAGTTCATACTCACACAGGTATATATGAAACCCCAGCAGGTGAAAGAGGCCTGACAGGGTGAGCAGGCCCAGCAGAAGGGTGAAGCCGGTCATGACCAGCAGAGCTGCTCCTCACCGGAACCAGTGGCAGGAACACCAACCACGTGGAGTTGTTCACACCTGAGCAGACAGGTATAGGCTGAAGAGAACACTGAGCAGTAACACATACCCCCCAACAACTGAAAAACGATCTGAAAGGCTCTGTAAATTGTGCATTGGTATTACCCCAGCTTGGACCACCTTCACTGTTACTATGGCAGCTTTCAAACTAGACTGTTGCATGCATGTTGCATGTGTTATTTCACAATATTTTATACCAATTAGATAGATTGATACTTTATTGATTCCCAAGGGGAAATTCAAGTTACACAGCTACCTAGTGAAGATATCAATAACATGAAAAGGAAGTAATGTTTACCATTGCATTCATAGTCATTTTAATTATAAAGATTTTAATTGATTTTAATTGATCAAGATAAAAGCTTTGGAGAATGTGGCCCATTAACCCACATATCAGCTGAATGTTTATGGGAACGATTTGTTTAACTTTTCTAAACAGTAGGCTACTTAGTGATAGTCCATTATCAATAAATATTAGAACATTGGTAAGTCCCATTGAAGTAGAGCATTATAACGAGACAAGTGGTGACAATTCTTGTCACACCACTGACGACTAATGGGTCAGACCCAAATGTGATACCATGCAGGTCATATAGCTTTACTATATAGCGTAGCTACTGTCCAGCCTCATCATGTTATAGCCTGGCTCAAGGCCATAACCAAACGAAGGAGGACAGATCATAGCCAAACGAAGTTTTAACGTATTTATTAACAATAAAGAAAGCGCTAAGCGATTGGCGTCAGTCATGAATATCGGTGTGTAAGCGAGTGCAGGTAAGAGATCAGTATTGGGACGTGGATGTGAAAAGAAAGAAAAAAAGACGGCAGCTCTCTGAAGTGGCAGCGACGGCAAAACGCAGCTCTCCAGGTACGGGCCGTGTTCCTCTTATACGCCTAATTGGCAAATGGAATAATTGGAAGGCCACACCCACGCAATCACCTGCAAGAAGACAGACAAACAAGGAGAGACAAACAAAGAGCAAACAAGGAGGCTTCAGCCGTCACACCCCCCACCTTGAAAAATTCGGCCCCCAAATTAACACACAAAATAAATACAAAATAATAATGGTAATAATAACCAAAATAATCCAAATACATAACAATTTCCATTCAACCCAATGGTACTTCTCAAAATACCCAATCCCCAAAATCACCGCATCTCACTCACACACGTCTCAAGCTCTACCATACTTCAGCAATCGGGATCCTACAAAAGCAAAATTAAGAAGTTGGAAGAACATTAAACAGGAAGAGAGAAATTACAGCAAAAAAGGACGACAGTAAACAAGGCGATGACAACACTACACCACATTAACGTTACTGTAACGGCGCACGCGACAAGGTGTCAGCTACTACGTTATCAGCACCGCGAATGTGTTTGATTTGCAGGTTGTACGGTTGCAAAAACAAAATCCAACGCATTAAACGTTGACTTGGACTCTGCAAGGAATGGAGAAATGTCAAAGGGTTATGATCAGAATAAATAACGACTGGTGCTCCACCACCAACATAAACATAAAAATGTTGTAAAGACCAAATAAGAGCCAGTGTCTCTTTCTCAATTACTGAATAATTGCGATGGACATTAAACTTGAGAAAAAAAAAAAAGAAAAAAAAAAACACACAGGGTGATCCACCCCATTCTGCGTCTGCAACAGCACTGCTCCAGCTCCGACCTCACTAGCATCAACCTGCACTTTAAACGGCTGGTCAAGCATAGGAGCTACAAGAACTGGAGCAGTTGTTAACAACATTTTGACATTCTGAAATGCCTGCTCGCATTTCTCCGACCACCAAAACTTAACCGAGGCCTTAAGCAAATCCGTCAAGGGAGCAACGACTGTCGAAAAATTGGGACAAAAACGCCTATAATAGCCAACCATGCCGAGGAAGCGCATTTTTTTGTTGACGGAGGAGAAAAACGCTCAATGGCCATCACCTTATCTCTAAGAACCCCAACTTTACCATGCCCAACCTCCTTCCCCAAATAAGTGACTGTAGCTCTGGCAAATTCGCATTTCGCCAGATTTACAGTCAAACGTGCATCTGCCAAACGCTGGAAGAGCATACGCACCCGCACCAGATGTTGAGCCCAGGTATCACTACATGTGATGACGTCATCCAAATAAACTGCAACGCCTTCGAGAACAGACACTACTTTATTCATTAGCCTCTGAAAACTTGCTGGGGCGTTACGGAGGCCAAAACTCATGTTACGTCCCCATGTCTAGGGCTCTTAGAGACGCAGCAAAGAGTAAAAAAAAAGGAGAAAACGGACAGACCAAAAATTTTAAATTAAATATATTTATTAATACCAAAAAGTAGGAAAGTAATATAAGGTAAATACAAAAGACAATTGGCTCACTAAGGACTAACAAGAAAACAAAAGAGCTAAACAACAGGCCGCAGAAGTAGGCCGGTGCAGACCGCCGCTCTCTCTCTCGGCCTCTCACCCCGAGAGACGCTAGAAAGTTGGAGCGAGGCGGGATCTGGCCCGAGGCTGGGCCTAACGGTGGCGTGGCAAGCGCAAAAATGCTGGAGCAACTCCCAGCAGCAGGGAGGCAGGAAAGGTGCGCCCGTAGGTGACGTCAAACGGAGCTTTTAAAGAGGAAGCGCAGATACTGCGACCAATGGCAGCAGCCTTCCATTAACAGTCCAGCGCCCAACCTAAAAAAAAAAAAAAAACCGCATTGACAACAAGAACAGGCAAACCACACAGAATATGCGTGTGCAGACCCTCTGGGTCGTAACACCCCCACCACCAAAAATCAACATATCGTGTTGATTACCACTATCTGCCCACAACAATCCACCATATATAGGCTATATAAAAAAAAAATACAATACACAAACAAAACTCACTCCATACTAGAACGAGATAAAGTGTCGGCTAAAATATTCTCGCTACCCTTCTTATACCTGATCTCCAGGTTAAATCCTTGCAGGTATAATGACCAACGCATGATGCGTTGATTGGTGTTCCTCATTCTGGAAAGAAAGCGGGTTATGGTCTGTAAACACAACAACAGGTACAATAGAAGATCCGACATAACTTCGAAATGTTGCAATGCGAGCAGTAAGGCAAGTGCTTCTTTCTCAATGGTGCTATAATTTCCTTTATGTGTTAGGAACTTTTTAGAAAAATAGCAGACGGGGTGATCAATTCCATCCGCTCCCTCTTGCAAGAGAACCGCACCTGCACCAGTCGCACTAGCATCCACCTCTAGTTTAAACGGCAGCTCAAAATTAGGCGCTACTAGTACAGGCGAATTGCAAAGCAAAGCCTTTGCATTCTGAAAGGCCGCCTCACATTCTTCAGACCAAACAAACTCAACGCTATTTCTGAGTAGGTTAGTAAGGGGCAACACCACATCCGAAAAATTTCGGCAAAACCCACGGTAATAACCTACCATACCAAGAAACCTGCGTACTTCCCGTTTCATTCTAGGGGCGACAAAATCGCAAATGGCCTGCACTTTGGCCTCCACCGGTCAGACCTGTCCTTGACCCACCTCTTTGCCAAGATAGGTCACTGTGGCTTTCCCGAACTCACACTTAGCTAAATTTAAGGTGAGAGAGGCATCCCGAAGACGTTAAAACACAGTATTAATCACTTATAGGTGAGTAGACCAAGACGATGAATGTAAAACTATATCGTCCAAATATACCTCACAATTTTGCACACCAGCCAAAACTTTGGACATTAAACGTTGAAAACAGCCCGACGCGTTGCGAAGCCCAAAAGGTATAACTGTATACTGCATAAAGCAGTCGGGCGTTACAAATGCAGATATCTCACTGGCACGAGGCGTTAAAGGCACCTGCCAATAACCCTTCAGCAAATCTAGCTTTGTAACAAAACGCGCTGAACCTACTCTATCCACACAATCCTCCATGCGTGGAAGAGGAAACGAGTCAGGTTTTGTTATTGCATTAATTCTACGGTAATCCGTACAGAATCGAAAAGTATTGTTCGGCTTTGGAATTAGAATGCATGGAGAACTCCACAAACTTGAGCTAGGTTCTGCCAACCCATGCTCCAGGAGATACTGGACCTCTGAGTTCATAATAGCCCTTTTTTTCGGGTTAACCCGATAGGCATGTTGTTTAATGGGTCGATGGATTCCGACATCAATATCATGACTCATAATGTGCGTTTGTGTCGGCACATCCGTAAACAATTATGGAAACTGTCTAAATCACTGACTTAACATCAGCAGCACACGAGTCAGACAAATGATCCAGCAAAACATCCAAATTATTTAACATCTCGCAGACGAGGAGATGACACCGGAACATCACGAAACGTAAGACCATCTTCCTCAGGAGAATAAGAACAAACTGAAGCAACAGAAACCACAGGCGCAGAACTTTCACTCACCTCATCCTCTCTGGACACACACGATTTCAGCATGTTAACATGACAAACGCGGCATAGTCTGTCTCACTAAGTTTAGCCTCGACTTCATAAGGCCCCGAGAATTTAGCCTGCAATGCAGAACCTACCACAGGCAGCAATACCAGCACCTGATCACCTGCCTTAAATGATCGCTGAATCGCCTTGCGATCGAAGCGAGTCTTCATCTTTGTCTGTGTCGTGGCCAACGCTTTCTGAGCACACGTGCAGGCAGCATGCAAGCGCTTACGAAACAAACTCACGTAGTCCAAAACATTCACTTTCTTAGGAGCAGTGGCCTCACACCCCAACTGCTCCTGTAATAGTTTTAATGGACCACGAACCGTGTGACCGAAGATCAACTCAGCTGGACTAAAACCGAGCGACTCCTGAGTTGTTTCTCGAACAGCAAACAGCAGAAGGGGAAGGCCATCATCCCACAGAGTCATGGCAATATGTACGTAGCATTGATTTTAAGGTTTGGTGAAACCTCTCCAATACACCTTGCGACTCTGGATGGTAGGCTGAGGATATCACATGCTTAATACACAACTCTTGCAACACCTGCTTAAACAAGCGAGACAAAAAATTGGACCCCTGATCCATTTGGACCACTTTAGGCAGCCCAAAGGTAGAGAAAAACCGAATAAGGGCCTTCACAATAGGCTTCGCCTTCAGTGACCGGAGGGGAATAGCCTCAGGATACCTCAGGATACAGAGCGGAATCAAGGTCATCTGTACTCATCCTGTTTGACCTGTCAGCTGCGTTTGATACGGTAAACCACAGTATTCTACTGTCTATACTGTCAAACATGGGCATCAAGGGTGATGCATACTGCTGGTTCGAATCCTACCTCACTGGGCGACTGTTCAAAGTGTCCTGGCTAGGACACACCTCTGCGCCTTACCACCTTGCTACTGGAGTACCCCAAGGATCTGTGTTGGGCCCCCTTCTTTTCTCCATCTATACCACTTCTTTGGGCCAAATCATCCACCAGCATGGCTTCTCTTACCACTGCTACGCCGATGATACCCAGCTCTATCTGTCATTCTCACCCGATGACCCAACCATCCAAACACGAATCTCGGATTGCCTCTCTGACATCTCTGCATGGATGCAAGACCATCATCTCCAGCTGAACCTCTCAAAAACCGATCTGCTGGTCCTCCCAGCTAAAGCAACTATTCATCACAACATTTGCATCAACTCTGGCTCCTTGTCTCTTGCTCCCTCACGAGTAGCCAGGAACCTAGGTGTTATGATTGACGACCAGCTAACCTTCAACGACCATGTTGCTTCTGTTGCCCGGGCCTGTCGCTTCACACTATTCAATATCAAAAAGATCAGACCATACCTAACTCAACAAGCCTCCCAATTGCTGGTTCAAACTATGGTCCTCTCACGCCTTGACTACTGCAATGCCCTTCTGGCAGGACTCGCGTCTCATCTTCAATCAGCCGAAGAGGACGCGTGTCATCCCTCTGCTAATCGAGCTCCACTGGTTGCCTCTGGCGGCTCGCATCAAATTCAAATCACTGATGCTGACTTACAAAGTGCTTAGAGGATCTGCCCCTTTTTATCTACGCGCTCTCATAAAAGCTCAGGCTACCCCCCGACAACTCCGGTCCTCCAATGACTGTCGACTGGCAGTCCCGGCACCTTGCCCAAGGCAATCCAGACTCTTCTCATGTGTCGTCCCACGCTGGTGGAATGACCTACCAAAAACAATCAGAACAGGGCCATCTCTGGAGGCCTTCAAAAAGCTCTTAAAGACCCAGCTATTCAGAGAACATCTTCTATCTTAGCACTAAAATGAACTGAAGCATTATCCCCTAGCACTATGCTCCTTAAGGTTTCTGCTATGTAGCTCGATTGTTATCCTCGTTTTGTAAGTCGCTTTGGATAAAAGCGTCTGCTAAATGCATAAATGTAAATGTAAATGATACCGTGTAGCTACACACATAATAGTCAGCAAAAAGCGATGTCCTGCCTTTGACTTGGGCAACGGCCCAACACAATCCAAAATAATGTTCTCAAATGGCTCTCCAATCACAGGTATAGGGTGATAGCCTTCAGACCTGGCCAAAAGTAGTAACGCATAATGCGGTGGTATGTTTTCCTGATACCCAAATGTCCTGCCAAGTCATGATCATGACCTAATGTTAACACATGTCCACGAAATTTAGTAGGAACAACCAGTTGATAGGCTACCATCCATTCCACCGCTTTAGAATGTGATGGCACCCACTTCCTAATTAACAAGCCATTTTCAAAGAAATAACTCACTGACTCAGCCATGTTCTTTTTATTGACGGCAGCCTCACAACATTTCTTTAACACAGGATCCGTCTCTTGTTCCTGCTGGAACAGCTTCCTGTCAACAGGCAGAGAAAGAAAAGATTTAAAACTTTCAGAACCTCCAGGAGTGGATAGCGAACCCTCCGCCTTACCAGCCTTGGAGTTTGTCATAGAGGACCGATCAGCACCACCGGCAGTGGACAGCAACCGGCGCGCAGCATTACCTGCAAGCTCTGAAGACGACACAGGGTTATCCAGTGCCATAAACGTTTCTGCTAGGCCGTCCAACTGGGACTGACGGAATTGAGCTCGAGTCACCGCACATGCTGGAAAGACCTCCGCGTCCACCTTAGATGGCGGTAACGGCTGTAAAACTACTTTTGGACACGGAACTACTCTCTCCCGAGCCAGATCATTGCCGATCAAATCCTGAACGTTTTCCATCGGTAACTTCTCACGAACAGCTACTTCTATATTGCCGGAAACTAAATCACTTTTAACACAAATCTTGTGCAGTGGAACTTTTAAAAACCTCATTCCAATGCCCTGCACAAGAATGTCCGAACCAGCATAGCTGTTATCAGAAAACGGCAAAACTGAAGCCAAAATGAAGCTCTGAGCCGAACCTGTATCTCGCAGCATTCGTACACAAACTTCGTCCTCTTCACGCCCCATGAATGAGACTCTCCCTTCTAAAATGAATGGGTCAAAAATAGGATCAATCTGGCCTTTCGTGCCACCTTTATCCCGAACACCATGTCCTACAAAACCAGATCCTTTCGAGTCTTGTCTCTTAAAGGAAGTTTTGCCATTTCTCTTTTTCAGCTGAGGACAAGCCGCAATAAGATGACCATCTTCGTGGCAATAAAAATAGGCACGCGAATCCGTGCTCCTGGACCCAGAAGTATCCGACTTTGCTCTTCTGGCAGTCTGCAGCGGGGTGGAAGATGGACCTGCAGTTCGGCCAGAAGACACAGAAGAAAACAGACGTTTGTGCGTGAGCACAAATTCATCAGCACAAACAGCACTAACAACATTAACTCTCGTATTTGTTCTTTAGTGTGAGCCCATAACGAGGAGCACCACCGATCAAATGCACTTTCCTTCTCTCTGGCGAACTCTACAAAAGTCAGTTTCTCAGTCTTCTTGAGACCACGGAACTTCTGGCGATACGCCTCAGGAACAAGCTCATATGCATTTAAAATTGCCGTCTTGACATAATTATAATCCTAACTTTGGTCTAGGTCTAAAGACAAATACACTGACTGTGCTTTTCCTTTCAACACCGAGGCAAGAAGAAGACACCATGCTTCTACAGGCCACTTCAAAGTGATTGCAACCTTTTCAAAATGCACAAAATATTTCTCAATTTCTCGGTCATTGAAAGGCGGCACCATGCGAAAACTACGACTTACGTCGAATGATTGATCTGGAGTCATTCTTACGGGTGGATGCGCTTCTCGAGCGACATTGCCGCCCTCAAGCGGACCATGCAGAACAGGTGCTTCAGCAGATCCTGACGGAATTGCGAAATATTTGAATCAGAGGCAACCACATTACCCTCCATGTTAACCCGAGACACAGGTGGAACATCGAACTGCACAGAAGAACCTGCATGAGAAGACTGAAAAACCTGAGACCCCGAAGCAGAAGAAACTGTTGATTTATGCGCCAGCTCCAACTCTAACTTCTTTATAGCAAAGCTTCGCTCTTCACGCTCCTGCGCAAGCTGGAATTCACACTTTTTATCGTTTTCTCGATCTTCCTGCTCCAACCTTTTCAAGTCCAACTCATGTTGTAATTCTAGTCTTCGGATTTCTACCTCATTTTGCAATTCCTTCTCTTTTACTGAGCGACTTTCTCCTTCTGCACGAAGTCGTGCCGCTTCCAATTGCAATTTACGCTCTTCTACCGCATATTCCCGCATCGATACACTACTGGCAGAGGATAAAACTGGAGATGTCGGGCCGACAAAAATCTCCTTTATTACCAGACCATCTCGTACTGCTTCAAACAGCGCATCTTTTAACTTTTTCTCTTCCGATGTTAGAGATCTCATAGTGCTCTGCAATCTTAACTAATTGCTCCTTGTTACATTGAGCAAGTAACTCTTCCGAAGGACTCTTAAAGTCTTCGAACACTGACATTATTACTATTACTTAGGTCTAATGAAAATACAGAAAATGAAGTAGGCCTACACTTAAAAACACGCAAACTCTGTTCAGTAACGCTACCATTTTAGGCCTCTTTTCGGCTTCACGACAATTTTCCCTTCCCCCACCCAAAAATGAAGAAAATAGAGAAAATTTTACACATACAAAAACACAAAAAAAAACAAACACGCTTGCCACAAAAGTTGCCACTTAAAAAAAAAAAAAAAAAAAACTAGTTCCTTAACAGCAACCCTCATTGTCACTCTTATACGCACCGAAAACTTTTCACGCTTAAGTCTTTCCTGCAAACAAGACCTTTAGGAAATTTGCGCTGGCCTTCTAACCCTGAATTTGGGCGAAACTCCAGTTCCTAATTACCTACCCCGTAAACTACCTAAAACCTCTCATATCTTCAGGGCTTACCGATTGGAGATCCGAAAATCTCCCCCCGGAGTTACCCCAAAAAACCACCACCAACTCAAAAAAATAATCAAAACACTAACTAACTGGAGTTTCTTGGCCTTGTGCGCACTTCCTCAAACGCGATTCCAGAAAACAAAGGAATCCCAGAATACTGACAGACAACGACGGTCCTAAAAAAAAAAAAAAAAATTATCCCTAGCCTATACTTCATCCATTCCCGGCTCAAGAAACAAAACAAAACAAAAAGGACAAGCTCCCATTTTGTTACGTCCCCATGTCTAGGGCTCTTAGAGATGCAGCAAAGAGTAAAAAAAAAGAAGCCGGACAGACCAAAAATATTAAATTAATTATATTTATTAATACCAAAAAAAGTAGGAAAGTAATATAAGGTAAATACAAAAGACAATTGGCTCACTAAGGACTAACAAGAAAACAAAAGAGCTAAACACCAGGCTGCAGAAGTAGGCCGGCGCAGACCGTCGCTCTCTCTCTCGGTCTCTCACCCCGAGAGACACTAGAAAGTTGGAGCGAGGCGGGATCTGGCCCGAGGCTGGGCCTAACGGTGGCGCGGCAAGTGCAAAAACACTGGAGCAACCCCCAGCAGCAGGAAGGCAGGAAAGGTGCGCCCGTAGGTGACGTCAAACGGAGCTTTTAAAGAGGCAGCGCAGATACTGCAACCAATGGCAGCAGCCTTCCAATTACAGTTCAGCGTGCAACCTGAAAAAAAAACAGCATCGACAACAAGAACAGGCAAACCACACAGAATGTGCGTGTGCAGACCCTCTGGGTCGTAACACTCATAACAGAGTAAGAAGAGAGGCCTGTCGGAGTGATAAACGAGGTTACTACCTGCGCTCTTGGTGTTAAGGGAACTTGCCAATACCCACGAAGCAAGTCGAATTTGCTCACGAACCTGGCAGCCCCGACCTGGTCAATGCAATCCTCCATCCGAGGAGGCGGGAAGGCATCAGGCTTAGTAATTTTATTCAACTTACGATAGTCCGTGCAAAACCTAAACGTTCCATCTGGTTTACCTACCAGAATGCACAGAGAAGACCAACTAGAACAAGACGGTTTAGCCAAATCATTATCTAAGAGATATTTCACTTCGGTTTCTAATTGTTTCCGTTTGTCTAATGGCACCCTGTAAAACCGCTGCTGAATCGGCAAAGCATCACCGACGTCTACATCATGGGCAATTAAATGGGTACGAGATGGAGTATCACCAAAAAGCATAGGGAAATCACCTATAACTTGTGCCAGTTCTAAACGTTGTGATGAAGACAAATGCCCCAACAATATATCTAAATTTTTCAGGGTCTCTGAATTTTTTAATCTTGGCTGCATGCCTACAGTGTCGGGAAATTCCTCACTCCCCGCTGCCACCGTGGGAGGCGAAATCCCCGCAGACACCTCAACACAGCTCACAGTATCAACCCCAGCTGATACGGAGGAAACCTTCACGCCACGCTGAAAAAAAGGCTTTAATAAATTAACATGACATATTTGCGAGGATTTCCTACGATCAGGAGTGGAAATCAAATAATTTTGTGTAGACATTTTTCGTAACACAGAATATGGCCCAACGAACTTTGCACAAAAGGGCAAACCTGATGATGGTAACAATACAAGAACTTGATCCCCCGGTCTAAATTCACAAACCTCAGATCCCCGATCAAAGAGACTTTTCATTTTAGCCTGCACCTCTTCAAGGTTTGCCCGAGCGCGCTCACCGGCCAAAAGCAGGCGCCTTTGAAAACCATGCACATACTCAATTAGAGACTTTGGTGGCTCCTCCCCAACTAATCTTTAAGAACGGCCAATGGGCCACGTACTTTATGTCCAAAAACTAACTGATTTGGACTAAAACCCAGACTCTCCTGTATGACTTCTCTCGCGGCCAACATAAGCCAAGGGACTCCATCATCCCAATCACGCTGCAGTTCTACACAATATGCGCGCAAAAGTGATTTAAGCGTTTGATGAAATCTTTCAAGTGCCCCCTGACTTTGAGGGTGGTATGCACTGGACAGATTTAGTTGCACTCCTAAACACTTCAAAATATCTACAAACATTTTAGAAGTGAAATTGCTTCCCCGATCACTTTGTATAATTTTTGGGATGCCGAAAATAGATATAAATTGTGATAAAGCTTTAACCACAGCTCTAGTGGAAATGCGACGCAATGGGTAGGCCGCTGGGTACCTGGTGACCTGACACATCACGGTCAACAGATATTCATTCCCTGCCTTCGACGATGGTAACGGGCAAACACAGTATATAATCAGATGCTGAAAAGGTTGAGCTGCGACCGGAATCGGATACAGGGTCACCGGTTTTAACACTTGATTAGGTTTTCCCGTTCTCTGGCATGTTTCACACGTCTTAACATAATGAGCTATATCTTTTTTCAGTTTGGGCCAGTAAAAATGCTGCAAAACCCTATCATATGTTTTCCGAACACCAAGATGGCCACATAAATCACCATGGGCCGTTTTCAGCACCACGTCCCGAAACCAAACTGGAACTATAACTTGAATAAGCGGCTCACCTACGCCATGCTCACTCTGGAGAGACCATTTACGCAGCAACACCTTATCCTGCACAAAATAGCCATTTGTCGCACAAGCCATTTCGTCACCCAACAGAACAGAATCAAATATTCCTTTTAACTCTGGATCGCTCTGTTGTGCTGCTATCCACTCATCCTGCGAAATAGAAGAGGGGAGAACAGACCAACCAGGCACGGACATTTTAAAATGAACTGCGACATCCGAAAAATAATCTGACTTAATCTTAGACATAGCACGCGTCACTGCGCACGACTCAAACACATCAGGAAACTTTTTAGACAACTCAACATCAGGTAATGGAGAAGAACAGACAACAGGTGGCGGTGGCACATCTCTCCACACAAAAGACCCAGCCAAATTATTACCTAGAATCATATCCACGCCCTGCACTGGCAAAGAGGGACGAACACCAATAGTGACCTCCCCATTCACTAAATCAGACTGAAGGAACATTTTGTGCAAGGGAACTGATACGTTTTGTAAACCTATCCCGCGCACCAACACATTTCTCCCCGCACTCGAAGCATCGGAAAATGGTAGCACGTCTTGAAGGATGAAAGATTCTGAAGCCCCAGTATCCCTCAAGATTTTAATCGAACGTCTCTGATTACCGCCCACAAGAGAAACAAAGCCCTCAGTAATGAATGGAGATTAATCATGTTTCATTACAGAATGTTCACCTGATGGATTTACTTTTGACACGCATTATGAGCAATTTGAGGACAATCAGATACTAAATTTACCAAAATAACACTTGTGCCATGAGAAACATTAGGCCCAGAACTTCGACTTCTGTCGGAGAATAGGATACTCCCCCTTCCAATGCCCCTCTGCAAAACAGTAATGTCAAACAGATTTTTTATCTGCACTCCCCTTACTACGAGCATTTTCAATGGGTCTTGATCTAGGAGGACACTCAACCTTTCTTGGACGCTGTACACTAAAAAGATCCCCACGACCAAAATCATTCTGCACATGAAAATCCTCACAGTAATGATGTCTATGGGTAAGATAAAACTCATCTGCCAAAACTGCAGCTTCGGCTACGGACTTTGTTTTATTTATTGTTTATTTATTGTTTTGTTTATTATTCTCATTCAAATACGTAGCTACTCGGTCAGGCATAGTGTTTTTAAGTTGTTCAATGATTATAGTTTCCCGCAGTTCCTCAAAAGTTTTAATGTTTAGTGACGAACACCAGCGGTCAAAATGAGTAGTGAGCTCTCTTGCAAACTCAACATAACATTGTTTATCTCTTTTGCGCCACGACCTAAAACGTCTGCGATAAAACTCAGGTACCAACTCAAACGCCTTTAAGACAGCAGCTTTAACTTTATCATAATCTTTGCGATCCCCAGCTGGCAACGCAGTGTAAACCTCCTGCGCTCTACCAGTAAAGACGCTCTGCAACATTATTAGCCGTTCAGATGCGGGCCAACCACATTCATCTGCAACTGTTTCGAATAACGAAAAGAAAATATCAGGGTCACGTTCATTGAATTTTGGCAAGAGTTTGAGGTTACGCACTACATCAAAGGAACGCGCAGGCACCGACCTAAGCCCCACACTTTCAGGTGCCAGTTTACCTTCTCCTACCAATCTCAGGCGTTCAGTCTCTAATTGGAGCTGTTGTGAGAGCTTGTCTGCCTCTATCTGTTGTGCATGTTTAATTTTTTCCAACTCGATTTCTTTTTGTTTAATTGACTCATTCACCCTTAGCTTCTCCAATTCAACCTGACTGGTTTGTCTAGCCAACTCCCGATCATGTTGTTGTTGCATCTCAATTATCTCTTTTCTTTGCTCAAGCGTAAGCCCCTTGTAAGAACAACTAGATTTTGGAGTCACCAATGCAGTAGCCGATAAATGTTTCTTCTCCACTAAATGTTCCATCAATGATTCCAACAAATCATCATTACGCATCCGTCTATCTAAACCAGTAATATCGTATTTTGCGACAACCTCCCACAATTGTTTCTTCGAAAACGTATGCAACAACTCCAATGATGGAGCCTCTACAAAATCATCAACCGAAGACATGGTCTAGATATTACACTTTAACAAAAACACCAATTATTCAAACTAAGGGCCGACACAAAGAATTACACAAGTTGCGAAATAATTAACTGGTAGGCAGCATCCCTGCGCAGGACACAGGGGGAAAACAAAAATCCCTGTCTAAATTTTACAAAAACCCATACTAAATTAACTAACCCCTAACGGCTTCATGTTACTCCCAAGGACTGAGCTCTTTTAAACACCAGAATACCGTCAGTACGAGATTGAACAAACTGCTTAACCGCGTTCGGCGGTGCCTCAGCCCAGGAGCTAACACCAAAACAACAAAACCTTCCTCGGCGGATCTCCAACCTAACCAAACAATTTTCAACCTGTAACCTGCGCAGACACAATTACCCACAAGCCGCCAAAATTCAAAAGAGCTGCATGGGCTGTATCAGAAAAATTCCAGGAGCTGCGAAATAACACAATTAAACCGCGATCGTTCAGCCCCCCAAAAAAATCATTAAATTGCGAACATAACCAAAAGTATCCGACGATGCCGGCATTACAAAAAAACTGAATTTAAATGGTTTGACGAGCCCCCATGTTATAGCCAGGCTCAAGGCCATAACCAAACGTATTTATTAACAATAAAGAAAGCGCTAAGCGAATGGCGTCAGTCATGAATATCAGTGTGTAAGCGAGTGCAGGTAAGAGATCAGTATTTGGACGTGGATGTGAAAAGGAAGAAAAAAGATGGCAGCTCTCTGAAGTGGCAGCGACGGCAAAACGCAGCTCTCCAGGTACGGGCCGGGTTCCCCTTATAAGCCTAATTGGCAAATGGAATAATTGGGAGGCCACACCCACGCAATCACCTGGAAGAAGACAGACAAACAAGGAGAGACAAACAAAGAGCAAACAAGGAGGCTTCAGCCGTCACATTTACTAAAAAGAGACTGCCTGATACAGGATGTCTGATACAGGAACAAAATCATGGAGCTGAAAGTTCCCTGATGGCTGGCAGACAACAGAATTATACTCTGAGCCAAGGTGCAGTTTACCAGTAGTTCCTCTTTCCCACACAGTTGTTTAAAAACTTGCAGTGATGATCAAATCCTTCAACACACTTGTTGCATACACTGCAGTGTTTAGCTCCCAATCCACTGCAATACCAAAGCACAGACAGCACAAAGATAACACACAGATAAGAATATTTCAGGGCCAGGTATAATATGAGATATATAGATATATCTGTTAAAAAATAACTTTTCCTTTACTCAAATACAGTTTAAGAGGCTCTCAGTAAGTTTATGCAACCATTTGTGTGGTCATAAAATTGCTTAGAAATATGTTACGGCTATATGTGTTTTGTTCCCTGTGCTGTTTGTTCCTTTTAGTTCGCCATTGTTTCTAGCTCTGCTCCAATGCCTTGAAGGTGATTGGCCTAATTGGCAGCATCTGCCCATATGATGAAGATGCCTTAAAAGCTCCAAGGGAACATGCAACGTGTGAGAGAGCGCTATTGCTAGCAACTTGCTGTACGATACAGCATTTCAGATAGCTGTACAGAGCTCTCCCTACAGCTTTGTGGTGTTTAATGCAGGGTTAAAAAACAGACTTACTGAGCGGATCTTTCAGGTCTAGCTTATGATACACTTACACATTAACCTCACAGACGGTACAGTACTTGTCCTGAATCACATGTGCGTGTTTGTCCTTGTCAAAGGTTGGCAAGGGATTGCGGTAGTTCTTAGCGCGCATATTGGGTTCTGCTGGGTCAATGGAAATGGATGCGATATGAGTTGCGAAGTGAACGGTAAAGAGAGATCCAATTAGCTGTGCAGACGGAAGTTAACGTCAACAAATTTGGTCATTCTTAAACTTCAACTTTAAAAAATGTATCTAGCCCCTCAACTGTGCTGATGTTGTCTATCTGGAGAAGGTTAGGCTTCTGATGATTGTCTAACAACTGAGCCACAGACAGGCAAAAAAACTCCAACAACCAAGACCAGCACTCCTCACAAAAACCTCACAGTGTGTACAATGCTGTCATGTCTCCATGAAACACCCTTTAATGTCCCCAGCAATGCGCTGGTTGTGTACACACACTGGAAACCCCTGAGGCCAAGAGCCTCTCAACCCAGCCCAGCGAGTCACAGACGGGGATTCATTTTCCTCTCAAACTCTTGCCATCTCTTTTTGATCGGCTTGCTTTTTGCTCCCTGAATGCATTGTGAAAAAAACCTGGTCCCCGTCACAGGGGCCTTTAAAGACTGAGCAGACAATCCAACGCATTGCCAGCTTGATGCATAAAAGCAGAAATGCTTGTAATCCTGAGAATTTTAAAATGTACATTAGGAGGAAGAGCTTCTGCTACCATGCGCCTCTCTTATGGAATCATCTCCCCGTATATTTGATGCTCTCAACACTATTTTGTCTACACATTACACATTGACCTTCCTCTGTATCAGCCTGTATCCCCATCTCTCCTCTCAAGTCGTGGTTTGAAACGCTGCCTCTGCTGTTGCCTCCTGCTTAGGGCACGACAGCCACTGGCAGTAGTACATCAGAACTTAAGTATGCTGCTTTAGCCTCGCTATAGGCACAAACCTGTCATGTGTCACGGCCCACAACTCTCTCTCCCTTTGTGTTCATGTGAGTGTATGAGTATGTTTTGTTTATTCCTATATGTGTGTTTATTCATATATGTGCACATGGCACAACATGATCGCTGAAGTGTGAATCAAGTTGACTGGCCTAACTACCCTCATCAACTTTCATCACCTCCTCCTCAGTTACTGCAAACTGACAGGACAGGCCCTGCAACTGACCTCTCGTGTCAAAGCCACTGTCTATATTGGTCCCTCCTAATGTTATCTCTATTATCTCACTCTTTGACATTCTCATGATGTTAGGCTGCTACTACACTGTCCAGGGTAAGCTTTTCACAACCATTTATGACTTGGCTGCTACATATGGCACTATATTTTGGAGTTATTATGATGCTCAGCTAACACCATAAACGAACTGAAGTCTGTCCTAGAGGCAGGTTTCTTCCTAGGCTACTACAAAAAAAAAAAAACTGTTTTCCTTGCCACTGTTGCTCCTGGCTTTTCTGTAAAGTGCTATGAGACAGTATGGTTGATGTTAGAGACACTGTTTAATCAAAACTGAATTAGGCCTAAATAAGTCTGCATGTCAACAACAATTCAATATAATTTATGAACTACACATTGACTTTCCCATTTTTGAAAATATAAAGCTAAAGCCTGGTCAGCCCCACACCTGACCACCCACATCATGACAATTGAGTTGGTTTTAAATTCCCTGCATTTACACACACATAGAAGGATACACAGTAGGCCACTTCGTCCCATGGCGAAGGCAACAGTGGGATGTAAATGCCCAATCCAACGATCAAGAAGTAGGCGAATGTGAACCAGGTAAACAGCTGCAGGTTCCCCAGGGGCAGAATCCAGCCGTTGCAACGGGAGTGCGGCACAGGGTTTACCAGCTCGTTGTGGCAGCCGGCCGGAGCGGTACGCCTCAGGTGCTGACTACAGCACCCCATCTGGATGAACAGAGACAGAGAGAGAGAGTCGGGCGAAGAATTACATTCTGGGAGGAAGATACTTTCTCCCTTACATTGGTCCTTTAAAAACGTGGGTACTTAAAATACAAATAAACACAAATTAGACCTGAGCTAGATAAACAGTAACTTGAAGATCAGCAAATTACGAAATGTCTTTAGAGATATTGCGAGAAACACGTGAAGTGGTCTTGAGATAACGTCCTAACTTGTAGAATAATGAGAAGCGAGAATGAAGTCGAAAGTCGTGGGCGTCTTATTTAGTCTTTCTGTGATAGTGACACCATAAATCCTACTTTGCGTAACAAATAGCTTGGTGTAGCCATGGTAACCCAGACAGACAACCAAATTCTAGCTTAGTGGTTTGCACCCAAATTTAATATTGAAACAATATTGAATTATCAACTTTAAACCAACGGAATTTGAATTGTATTTCAATTCATACTGATATTGAAACAACATTAAAATTGCAACGTAATTATAGATCAATGTAATTTCAATTATATTTCAGTTGATAAATTCAGAAGAAATAGATTAGTTATTTAACTACAGGCTAGTGGCCTAAAAAAGGCAAAGGTACATATTTTTACCCCACCCGCCCCACCCCCCGAGTTCAGAAACTACGTATTCCAGAAGCCAGTACTTACCCTGCCCGATCCTATCCCAAAGACGATTGCGGTCTTTCTGAATCTCCTCGAGAAGACGACAGCCACGCGATCTTGTTCTTGCAATCAAAAAGCTAAATTTTGGTATATTTCCTCAGTAGTTTGTGTAAATAGTGTTGTAATATTGTACGAATATTGTATATATCTTCAGATTTTAGATCAGTTTTAGATCAGTTTTTTTTTAACCGAAGTGTTTTGTACCCGACTGCAACCACCGCTCTGCTGCTGAACTTTAGGGGTCATAAACCAGTTTCAAATATTTCTTGCATTACTTGTACTTAAAATATTCTTTGTCCAACACATTTCACATTCTTTTACACATTTTAGCCTAACAGTAACATATTTGGTAGGTCAACCTGTGTGCAGAATTGACAGATGTTGATGCATACCAGACACTAGTAACTGCATTTAAATAACCAACTATGCATAATTTCAAAATTAAACATTTTATATTCAAATGGAAGAAAATGTGATTATTTACCTGCTGCGTCCACAGCATAAAGTTTCTGACACAATGCATGCAATCTTGCTAATTTTTCGACGAAGTCGTAACTAGCGAGTAGCATACCCTGCAAAACTTACCTCAACTTTGTAAGTACTATATTTCATGCTGGCTCTGTCAGAACCAACAAGCTGACCCTGTGCCACGTTGCAATCAAGAACATGTCCAGATTTGTAGTGGTTTTCACCCTTCTACACGTTCTCATGGTCTTCTTTTAAAAAAAAGACATCATGTCTGCAAACGAGATCATGATCACACTTGTGGTGGGAGATATGTGGGAAAGGAAGGACGACACAGCAACAACTTTCTTTTTTTTATTTTTTATTCAGAGTGAGAGACAGCACAAATTGATACATTGAACATTTTGACAGAAACAGGTTGAGACCAACGTTTGCTTTCCAGGGCTTCAACTAACACACTCGTCCACCAATCAGATGCGTTGCTGTGGGATTGCTCAGGATTATGGATACTGAAGTACTTCTAAGGGAAATTGCAGAAAAGCCGTAGTTAGTTAGGCGTCTTCCTTCCATAATTCGGATATCGTGGGTTATAATCTAAATCTCAATGGGAAAAATGAATGGAAAAATGACTTCCGGATACTCACTGGCAAACTCTATTCTTTCCAGCGCTAACTCAGCTGCAGTCACAGCGCACCCTCGCGCACAAACTTGCGCAAAGGTGCCATCTGTTGATTGAGAACAGAAACAACGTTTTAGAGGTTCGCTATGCACTTTTCAGAGAGGATTTTCCCCACCACCAAACTGGGAAATTATACAGATGTTATGTAAAATTACTAAAATCCATTGGACTGGAAGAAGAACACTATGGTGTGCACTGCTAGGGGCATCAGGCAAATGTGATACCGCCATGGAGGATGGATAACCAAGTCTCCCACAACCCAGCCTTCAGATGCTATTGTAAACAACGAATTCTCACAGTCCTAGCTCAATAAATTATCATGTTCAGCAGCCTCCTTATGTGGTTCAATTCAATTCAATTTTATTTGTATAGCGCATTTTACAAAAGGCATGTCTCAAAGCGCTTAACACAAAGAGCACCAATGAGCAACAGGGGCAAGGAAAAACTACCTAGTGGCGTTTTTTGTTTTTACTTGTTATGGTAAAGGAAGAAACCTTGGGCAGTTCCGACGGCTAGGGGCTATCCTAACTGCCTAGGGCAGGTTTTCAGTCTCTCAGAGGGTTCATAGTCCACCATTATTCCATTAGGCACACATAAGAAAATTGTGGTATAAATATAGCAACATGAGTGTCCCAATATAATTCCAGGATATAGTCCCATATCATTAGGAACAGTCAAGCTAAAGGGCCAGCTGGAGGCTGTATCAATAATGTCAGGATCGGCCTGTGGAGCTGGAGGCAGCCCACCCAGGAGGCCAGAGACGCAGAATCAGGCAGTGGAAGGCAGGGGTGACCCTCAGCAGGGTGGCAGTGGCATGGACCGTGAAGGGGGATGAGGACCATTCAGGAGTGCCGCCGGATCAAACAGTGGAAGAAGGCAATCAGCAGGGTGGCATATTCGGTAAGGTTGGTTGGGCACCATCCAGGAGGTAAGTGGTGCAGGGTCAGGCATTGGAAGGCAGGGATGACTCACGGCAGGGTGATAATTGGAATGGAAAGGCAGAAAAAGGAGATGAGTTGGTTAATAGATGGTTAAAATATACTGTCCATTTGTAGTGCTAGATGTGACAAAAACTGTACAAGACACAATAAATTACAACTCAGACATTTATTTTTTTAGTCTATCAAAAAAGTTGAAAACCAAAAATGAATAAAAAATTATGTTCTGGCCAGCCATATTCCATTTTCATTATCCAGTCAGAATCGTTGGACATATTGATGGTATAATTACTATAAAGGTCGAGTTTAAAAAGAAAATATCCATCAATATCTGCAGTCATCGATTTTCCATATTCAACATCCAAAGTCAGATGTGTTAGTCATATCAATTGTCCCATTAAGTGTTCACCGGGTAGTCGTATTCCATACCATATTCCATTCAGAGTCGTTAGTCGTATCCATTGTCAGATAACCATCAGTCAGATAAAGGCATATTCCATATTCATAATACAATATCCATAATCAAAAAAGTTAGTCGATTCCATTGTCACATAACCATCAGCCATATCCCACATCCATCCCATATCCAATTCCAAAGTCATAGCCTAGTCCTTAGTCGTATCCATTGTAACATAACCATCAAACAACCATATTCCATATCCAAATCAAAGTCATAGTCGTTAGTCGTATCCATTGTCAGATAACCAGGTGAACAAGGCATCCATTAGAGCAAAGGCACTTCCACATGGCCCCTCACTGCTGCGAGAGGGCAGACTGGGACCTGGTGTCGGTGTTTAGCTGCTGCTCAACTGGCATGGTGCTCATGACAGAGCTGCCTAGGGGGTCCTGGATGGCAGGTGTCCCTTCCACAGACTTGTCACAGCCCTGATCCCTAGGCACCACCACCACCTCCTGCAGCTCAGTCCAGCTGAGGGGTCGGTCCTGGGCCAGAGTAGCTGTGGAGGCACACAATGGGGAGTGCTAACTGTACATGAACACAGAGGAGTCAGGTGCAGGCGCTAACTTTTGAAGATTCTTTATCTAGGCCTCTGGACCTTCTACATGACCAGCATGTTATTTTTATTGTTGATATAACATAGCCAAACAGCAGAGCGAGCAAGGAACACCCAACTACTACTGAATGTTTTTGTACATTAGCTAAGCCAAAAACTGAATAACACCAAGAACTAACTCATATCTTTCATAATATGAACCTTTAAAAAAATGCATAACATTCAGCACTCATCAATGAATGAAGCAATTAATAGCATTTAAAATTTGTGAATTTGAGTTTGTGAAGCTCACCAGGTAGAGAGTGTGTAGAATCCAGTGCTAGTTTTGTGCTATAGTAGTGAATGGCTGACAATGACTGAAGACGCTTTAGCTGCAAAACATACACTTATGCTAAGTCAAATGCACTTCACGATCTAAACTTATTACTGAATAACTCATTAAAATAGGTTTGTGAAAACGGACTTGTCTGATTAAGAAACAAAACAAAACTCATTGGGTAATATACCTCAGCAAAAATAGAGGAGGAGAGACGGGCAGCAAACTCGTTCGTCATCTCATCGTCCACACTACAGAGAGGGAAAGCATCATGATTACAGGTTCTGTTTTCAGATTAGAACAACAGGTCAGCTTCTCCTGCCTCTTTAACTAAAGCCTTACCTGGTGTGACTGGGTATCGGTGATTCACAGACCAGAGTTTCCAAAGTAGGCTCCTTCTAAAAAACAAGACACAAGGCAATTATTTAACTGAAATTCTGGCTCACACTTGGTGAGAAAGTTGTCTTACCTTTGCTGAGACTTTACTGGTGGGTCGGCTTTGCTTTTGTCCCGATTCAATATCCTGATTATTGCGTGCTTCCCGTCGTTTCTTTATGTACTCATAAGTAGTAATCTTGTTGTACACTAAAAACAAAGAAATTAACTGTTACTGTATTCTACTCACATCAATTTGCATTTTCTTGTAGAGTCATTAAGCTTTTACATCCTCGTTCTGCTACCTAGCCAGAGTTCATACTCACACAGGTATATATGAAAGCCCAGCAGGTGAAGGAGGCTTGACAGGGTGAGCAGGCCCAGCAGGAGGGTGAAGCCGGTCACAACCAGCAGACCAGCTGAGCTGCTCCTCACCGGAGCCAGTGGCAGGAACACCAACCACGTGGAGTTGTTCACACCTGAGCATTTACATTTACATTTATGCATTTAGCAGACGCTTTTATCCAAAGCGACTTACAAAACGAGGATAACAATCAAGCTACATAGCAGAAACCTTAAGGAGCATAGTGCTAGGGGATAGTGCTTCAGTTCATTTTAGTGCTAGGATAGAAGATGTTCTCTGAATAGCTGGGTCTTTAAGAGCTTTTTGAAGGCCTCCAGAGATGGCCCTGTTCTGATTGTTTTTGGTAGGTCATCCCACCAGCGTGGGACGACACATGAGGAGTCTGGATTGCCTTGGGCGAGGTGCCGGGACTGCCAGTCGACAGTCATTGGAGGACCGGAGTTGTCGGGGGGTAGCCTGAGCTTTTATGAGAGCGCTTAGATAAAAAGGGGCAGATCCTCTAAGCACTTTGTAAGTCAGCATCAGTGATTTGAATTTGATGCGAGCCGCCAGAGGCAACCAGTGGAGCTCGATTAGCAGAGGGGTGACATGCGTCCTCTTCGGCTGATTGAAGATGAGATGCGAGTCCTGCCAGAAGGGCATTGCAGTAGTCAAGGCGTGAGAGGACCATAGTTTGAACCAGCAATTGGGAGGCTTGTTGAGTTAGGTATGGTCTGATCTTTTTGATATTGAATAGTGCGAAGCGGCAGGCCCGGGCAACAGAAGCAACATGGTCATTGAAGGTTAGCTGGTCGTCAATCATAACAGCTAGGTTCCTGGCTACCCGTGAGGGAGCAAGAGACAAGGAGCCAGAGTTGATGCAAATGTTGTGGTGAATAGTTGGTTTAGCTGGGAGGACCAGCAGCTCGGTTTTTGTGAGGTTCAGCTGGAGATGATGGTCTTGCATCCATGCAGAGATGTCAGAGAGGCAATCCGAGATTCGCGTTTGGATGGTTGGGTCATCGGGTGAGAATGACAGATAGAGCTGGGTATCATCGGCATAGCAGTGGTAAGAGAAGCCGTGCTGGCGGATGATTTGGCCCAAAGAAGTGGTATAGATGGAGAAAAGAAGGGGGCCCAACACAGATCCTTGGGGTACTCCAGTAGCAAGGTGGTAAGGCGCAGAGGTGTGTCCTAGCCAGGAAACTTTGAACAGTCGCCCAGTGAGGTAGGATTCAAACCATCAGTATGCATCACCCTTGATGCCCATGTTTGACAGTATAGACAATAGAATACTGTGGTTTACCGTATCAAACGCAGCTGACAGGTCAAGCAGGATGAGTACAGATGACCTTGATTCCACTCTGGCTTCTTTTAAGGCTTCAACCACAGATAGTAGAGCTGTTTCAGTGGGGTGGCCGCTCTTAAAGCCAGATTGGTTGTGGTCGAGTAGATTCTGTTGGCTCAAGAATTCAGTAACCTGTTTGAATACCGCCCTTTCAATAGTTTTAGCAAGGAACGGAAGGAGAGAGACCGGCCTGTAGTTTCCCACTTGGTCGGGCGCAAGAGTGGGTTTTTTGAGTAGAGGTGTTACCTGAGCATGCTTGAATGCAGAAGGGAAGATTCCTGTTGATATTGAAGCGTTGATCACATGTGTGATAGCTGGTGTGATAGTTGGAGCAATGGATTGCAAGAGGTTGGTTGGAATCGGGTCCAGAGGGCACGTTGTAGGACGGCTGCAAGTGAGAAGTTTGGACACATCCATTTCAGTGAGGGGTTTGAATGAAGGAAATGTCGCGGCAGGATCCGCTAGTATATGGTCCAGTTGTAGCCTTTGCAGTTGGTTCAGAGAACTGCCTACTGATGGCAGCTACTTTGTCGTTGAAGAAAGAAGCAAAAGAATCAGCTGTCAGATTGGTAGCAGGAGGTGGTGGTGGGGGGTTGAGTAAAGTTTTGAAGGTTGAGAATAGTCTACTGGTTTCCGTGGCGTTTTGAATTTTGTCATTATGATATCAGATGAGAAGAAAGAGAGCAGTGCCTGGAACCTGTTTAAGTCAGAAGGATTTCTTGATTTGCGCCATTGCCTTTCAGCAGCTCTGAGGTTTGTACGCTGTCGACGGATGGAATCATCAAGCCAAGGATGCGGTTGG
The DNA here is from genome assembly GCA_017657215.1 of Limnothrissa miodon. Lineage (NCBI taxonomy): Eukaryota > Metazoa > Chordata > Actinopteri > Clupeiformes > Clupeidae > Limnothrissa > Limnothrissa miodon. The sequence continues at coordinate 80,886 of JAGFZM010001253.1, forward strand.
GAGGGCCGAGCCAGTTTGGTGGATAGGGGACATAGCCTATCAAGACACATCCTCAGGGTAGAGCACAGAGACTCAGTGGCATCATTGACCTCAAGTGAGGAGAATGTACATGCTGGTGGAAGAGCAGAGGCAGCAAGAGAAGCAAAGTGAGAGGGAGAGAGATTGCGGCGGAACGATACCAGAGGAGGGACGGTCCGAGATACTACAGGGAGGCGTAAGCTGAGTACAAGATCCAGTACCTTGTACAAGTACAAGATCCAGTACCTTGCCTGCTTTGTGAGTTGGGGGACTATGAACCAGCTGTAGATCAAAGGAATGGATGAGTGAGAGGAAGTCAGAAGAGCTTGGGTTGTCCAGATGTAGATTCATTATCGCCAAAGACAAGCAAGGGGCAGTTGTGCTCAGGAATGGATGAGAGTAGTGTATCAAACCCATCTAAGCAGACAGGTGTAGGCTGAAGAGAACACTGAGCAGTAACACGTATCCCCCCAACAACTGAAAAACGATCTGAAAGGCTCTGTAAATTCTGCATTTCTATTTCCCCAGCTTGGAGTCACACCTTCACTGTTATTATGGCAGCATTCAAACTAGGCTGTTGCATGCTTGTTCAGAACACATGCAGTCTACTTACTTTGAAACTGAGTAGCGGTGCGGAGAATGTCAGGGTTCAGAAAGTGCTCAATGAGCACAAAGAACATGCACAGAAGAAGCAGCAGAGATCCAAGGACTGCAGTCAACACAGCCACAAAGAATACCCTGCGGGTTACACCATACAAATTTAGTTAGATCTACACACATCAAATAAAATACAATTCTTCCCACACATTCGAGAACCTTTTGGAATAACTCTCAACATGTTTATCTGAAGGGAGTTATTTCACAATAATCACAGAATGTTATACCACTTGTTACACAGCTACTTAGTGAAGATATCAATAATAGGAAAAGGAAGTAATGTTTACCATTGCATTTATAGTCATTAATAGTAATTATTAAGATTTCAATTGATTTTAATTGATTAAGATAAAAGCTTTGGAGAATGTGGTCCATTAACCTACATATCAGCTGAATGTTTATGGGAACGATTTGTTTAACTTTTCGAAATAGTAGGCTACTTAGTGATAGTCCATTATCAATAAATATTAGAACATTGGTAAGTCCCATTGAAGTGCATGGAGCATTCTCGAGCATTATAACGAGATGTTTAATAATATGTACAAGTACAATTCTTGTCACACCACTGACGACTAATGGGTCAGACCCAAATGTGATACCATGCAGGTGATATAGCTTTACTATTAAGCCTAGCAACTAGCCTCATCATTACTAAA
>JAGFZM010001253.1:92216-120828 GCA_017657215.1 Limnothrissa miodon
TTTTTTTTTTATCGATGCATTTAAATCGATGCATCGATACAAATCGATTCAGATTTACACCTCTATACCTAACACAACAGACAATACCTAATGCAACAGGCCACCCAACTACTGGGGGGAACCATGGTAACCTCACCCTGACTTCTGCAAGGCCATTTTAAGAAGCCTCTCAGCCTATAATGCAACCACTGCAGATGGTCCAAATGTGCACACTGCATCTGTTCATTGAGCTACACTGACTACCCCTGACTGCCTGAATCAAACTGGAATCCTCAAGGCTAGTCCATAAAGTGCTTAATGGATCTTCGCCTATTTAGGTGCTCTCATAAAGCCACTCTGATCTTCAAAGGACTGTCATCTGGCAGTTCCAGCACCTCGCCCAAGAGAATCCAAAGGACTTTTTTCATGAGTCCTCAAACAAACAATCTGTGAGTCCAGGAAGCGCTCCTAAACGGACATTCAGTGTTATCACAGAGCACCTCCTGTCCTAATCCTTACCCTTAGCCTCGCCACCTCACCCTCTAATGTTTCTTTTCCTTCTTCTCTACTACACTCTCTCCCTACAGAACCCCCACCCCACCCCTACACCCTGTGGTATTCTTTCAGATATTTCTTTGATAGAGCTTGATTGTCGGCCATTCTTTTGTAAGTGGCTTTGGTCGAAAGTGGCTACCATTCACTCTTCAGCTATACAGTACTAAGCAGACACTCTGCAGACAGGCTGAGAGGAAGTTAAACATTACAGGCACGACCAAACATTACAGGAAAACAAGTGTCACTCTGTCAATGTTTGTCTCCATTATGCAAACATTATTGAATGTCACCGAGAATAAAGCACCTTTCAAAATACAACTGCCTCTGCTTTCCTGGGCCGGTACAAGATAGCATCGCTGACTGTTGAACTGATTGTTGAACCCTCATTCTGGTATCAAGGAGGAGTCAGTGGAAAGTCATATAGATCATTATCTTCGTTCTATTTAGCATCTCTGGACTTGAGGAGGGCCTCTTTTTAATGGCGGTTAACTCTATGTCCTAACTTGCAGATAAGACATTAATTATTGTCAAATGCCGTTTCATTGCAGTCACACTTGCACCGTCCTCATTCAGCTGACTGCACACATTTCACTTGTCTAGGAGCGGCGGCGTGTTGTGGCCCAAGGTTGACTATAAATACCGTCCTTTGCTCCGCGCTGCGGTCATCCCTCTCGTGCGCGTTAGGGGTTGCATGTACACAACATACAGAGTGGCCGTGACAGTCACCCGTTGGCACAGGTCATAAATCTCCCACCCCATCGCCCGTCGCCCATCTCAACAGACGCACTCTCAGCAGTCAGTCACCCAGAGGAGCGGAGCGGCTCACTCAGACATGAAGCTGAAGCTCCCCAACCCGGGGCTGGAGGACAGGATCCTGAGCCATGAGCAGCTGGAGAGGCTGGAGGTGGAGGAGGCCGGAGACAGGCCCAAATGGGACAACAAGGCCCAGTACATGCTGACCTGCGTGGGCTTCTGCGTGGGACTGGGCAACGTCTGGCGCTTCCCCTACCTCTGCCAGAGCCACGGAGGAGGTGGGTGACTGTATGGCTGCACTCATGGTTTTAAATTGTACTTAAAGGACCGCACTTACTGTTGCTTTTTGTAACACAGTTTTATTGGACAATGTCTACAAATGTACGCGTTGATGACACTAGGCCATGATCAGTGTGTGCACTCATATTTTTGGCTTTACAAGCATAGGGGAAAACCTTTACATTTAAATGTCATCAAACTCAGGGGTGTGCTGATCTTTTCAAATCGTCAACAAGCTGTGTTCATAAAACTTCCAAATCCAAATAAAAAATTGTAAACAGGTATGCTGTGTGATATGTGGAAACACATATTTTATAATCAAAATCATTATGTAATTGGATTTATTACTGAACATAGCGTACATATATTTGGACAAAAGTGTCTTCTAAAAACATTTTATTGTATTTTATTTTAAAAACACAGACATTTTATTTTATTTATTTTCTTTTATTATTTATCCAAAATGTGTAAGGGATTATGTGCTCAACAAAACATACAACAAACTAGGCTACCAAAAAATGACTTGTTTAATGTTTGTTATGAACATTCCATTGAGCTACAAGTTATTTTAGGTCATACAGTAACATTAGTTCAGCAGCATGTTCATCTCAACCTGAGTTTTTTCCAATTGCTCCTGACTGGAACTGAACTCACTAGGAAACACTAGGAGCTTACAGTCATAATGTACAAGGTTGAGAGATTGTACAAGCCAACAATATCAATGCAGCTTAATTTATGTTTGTATTTGGGAATCCCATGTTACAAGTGTATACTGGTCATTTATTGAAACAAAGGAAAGGCATTACACAAATACCTAAACAAATGCATATGGCACATGAGATATAGGTGTCTGAGATCACACACACACACACACACAACAACAACAACAGCCTGTTGACAACAGCTGTGATTTTGTCATATATTTACCCTTAACCCATAATTCAAGGTTAACTAAAAGTCTTGAATGCATCAGTTAGGTGTGAATTCCTTTGGTTACTCATACTTCACACATTAACTAGGTCGGGGGGGAAAGGCTGACAAATCAGTCTGCTCCCAAGGGTGACTTTGCTCTCCATGGAAAGTGCACAGCACACAGGTACTGTATCAATTCTTTAGAGGCAATTGGCTCTAGGAAAAGGAACCACCAGTATGATGTTGATAACAAAAAAGGGAGGGGGGGGGGCAACTTTGCTGTGCTGTGATTTGAAACTCAGTCCTGGAGCCTTTCCTCCTGTTCCCAACACATGATCTGTTCTCATGGCCTGTTATCACTTCTGTAAACACAGGACTAAGAATAATGAGCCTGAGTGGCCATACACTGCCTATTATCAAATCATCTCAAGTCACATTTTAGCCAGCCGGAGAGCACAGTCACACCAATCCCAGACCAAAGACAGATATGAGTTAACATTTTGGACATGATTCTGCACATGGTCCTGACTGATTAGATCCCCAATCGGTCAATATCAACTTTGTCAGTTTAACTGCATTTTTAAAATACCACAATTTTCCTTATTTTTTACCCATTATTGTATTGTATTGTATATATATTATATATATATATATGTGTGTGTGTAATAAAAATGAACTTATATATATATATATATATATATATATATATATAATACAGTGTTAAAAAATTATAGTTAGGGCTGCCTAACTTTTTTCAATTGACCAAACTTTTTAATTGAATGAGTGAATGCTAATTCACAACTCATTATGTCAAGTTTGGTCAACTGAAAATTATTTTATATAAATACACACACACACACAAATATATGTACACCTCTCTATATATTTCAGTGAGCATAATATAAACATAACACAAACATATGTTGTTTGTCCGTTTGTTTCTAGGGGCCTTCATGATCCCCTTCCTGATCCTATTGGTCCTTGAGGGAGTGCCTCTGCTGCACCTGGAGTTTGCTATTGGCCAGCGTCTCAGGAAAGGCAGCTTAGGAGTGTGGAGGACAGTGCACCCCTACATGCTTGGCGTCGGTGAGACTCTTTTTGGATGTTTATTAAAATAAACCATGCAAGGACCTGCAATGGACAAACTGCTTATATGTCACTTATTAGTCTTGCCACCTTAAATGACTTCTTTATATTAGATTATTCGTTACACCATACATTACCACTTTATATTACATTTATATTGCAATTATATCTTACATTTGATTGATCTGACTTTGAGTCTAATGATTTGACAAACATTAAGTCATTATGTTCTTTCACTATTGAGTCACTAGAGGTAACTGTAGCAGTTTCATAACTTTTATTATTTGTAATTATGTTGTAATCCATTACACTTCTTGTAACTTGGGAAATAAATGAGTAATTGAGTAATGAGTAATTTGTTACATCCCAATACTGATCTGCATAGACTGGACTAGCCTGCTCTAGGCACTCTCACATTAAGTCAAGGGAAACTGTTTTAAAAAACCTTTATAAGTAACATGCAGTGAGGAAAGCCTAGAGGTAAAACAAGCCAGTGTTGATAGTTTACCTCAGAAGTAAAGAGTTTTTAACTTACTCTCCTTTCCTGGAACCAGGTAGTCCATTCTTCGCATCTACAGTATGATCTATCAGCATATATTCTAGCAGCACCTGTGATTTTGTTTCTTCTTTTGCTTCTTTTGGTTTACTGATGTCAGGAAAAAAAGTTTTAACCATGCCATACTTTTATAGAACTCTGTATATTAAGGGGCAAATCTCTGTCAAAATCATGGTCAGCTACAATACCTAGACCTGTCTCTGGGGGCACTTCAATAAAGTTCTGCGCTTTCAACTTGCCTGTGATCTTATTTGACTAAACTGAAACTTTAAACCACACTGATCAGGACGCCTTTGCCTTTGTCTTTCCCACAGGTTTGGCCTCTATGTGTGTCTCTCTCCTAATCAGTCTCTACTACAACACCATCATTGCCTGGGTCATGTGGTATTTCTATAACTCCTTTCAGGAGCCTCTTCCTTGGAGTCAGTGCCCCATCAACGCCAACAAAACCGGTAGGTTGCTTCCTCCAAACAAAACATGTACTGTAGGTTGTTTCTTCCAAAAAGAACATGTAAGTTGCTCCCTCCAAACCAAACATGTAGGTTGTTTATTCCAAACAGAGCATGTTGGATGCTTCTTCCATTCTTTTTTTAATGCTTTTAGAAGACGCGACTTACATTTTTGTCAGCTATCAATTACTTCAGCGCCAGTCTCCCCTAGAGCAACTTAGGGTTAAGTGCCTTGCTCAAGTGCACAACATGGTAACCAGGATTGGAACCCACTGTTTCTAGGCTACTTGCACGCTAGCCAAGTTGCTTAACCGCTATGCCACCACCGCCCCATTCTTCCAAACAGAACCAGTAGGTAGCTTCCTCCAGAAAGAACGTATATTTATACCTCAGAGCAGTGGGTCGGGGTCGGATCGAACCCTATGGTTTCGGTGAGTCGGTCTCGGGGATTCGGCAGAACCTCCGCACACCCAAATTATTGTGTAAATTCGTGATGACACGCCCCGAGGAGTTCAGTGAATGCGCGTATGAAACTGGTGGGGTTCAATACCTCCAACAAACTTAAGAACCACTGCCTGAGAGGTTTACAGGTGAGAGATTCTGTTCGGACTCTATTTGATAGTTCGTGTGAGATTTTTGAATCGGGGTTTCCCATGGCATTCCCAGGCCTGGAGTCGGAGTGTGCCAGGAGCTCGCCGGTGGATTACTTCTGGTACCGGCAGACGCTCAACTCCACGGCCATCATTGAGGACACCGGCGGCCTGCAGTGGTGGATGGTGCTGTGTCTGGTAGGCGCCTGGACTGTGCTCTACATCTGCTGCATCCGAGGCATTGAAACCACAGGGAAGGTAAGCAGTGTCCCAATGGCCCTAAGCCAGAGGGCCAAACACCACCCCACCACCACTCTCCAAAAAAACAGTCCCAAGCCATGCAGTAACATTGGACTTTTAAAACACCACCAGTCTGTGCAAAACTAAAATGACTTTTTTAGTCATTTTAGTTTTATTTTCATTGAATTATCTTATTAAGCAAACACGGAGAAAAATATATTAGTATGTGTTTGTGTATGTTTAAGGTAGTTTACATGTGTTGCGCTCTGAGTTTAGCCTCCTCTAAAGACAACATTCTTGCTAGCGTGTTTACATTACAAGGAAAAAGTTGGTCATTACATAGCAATCCATTTACAGTAAAATTGGACAAAGGCTAGTCATTTTTTCCTGATGAACCTTTTAGGGTTAGAGAGAACAGTTTTGGCATATAAAAGAGAGTTGCCGTTCAAGCATGATATAAAGTCATGCTACTGTTGATAACTAATTAGGCTAGTGCTTATTGATAGCAATGACTGACTGATACCTAATGTGCTAGCCGGCTAAATATTAAACCCTAGGCATTAATTATTCATAGTAACAGATCTCAGTTAACTTTTTTCTTTTCATCCTCCTCTTGTCTTTCCTTTATTTTCCCTAAATCATAGGTAGTCTAAACTTCTTCAGAAGGTCCTTGGAAATTAAGTAGCCTACATTACGTCTATTCTTGGCAGCAACGTTAGTGGGTGGGGCCTAATTAGGGGGGAATCCCACATGTGACTGACTAGAAGGGGCGCTCATACAGTTGTCATTGCTATGAACTGATACCTAATTTGTCGTTCTTAGGGGACCCCTTTGTACTCTAGCAATTGTTTGGCTTACCAGTCATGTTGCAACAGCCCTCATATGTCAAGGTGCAATGGAAAGATGCAGGAAATTTAATGACGACATCAAGGCTAGACTGTTAGGACACAAGGTTGTAAATGCTTTCTTAGTGATAGGATTGCCTTAGTTTTATGTTTTTATGAACATGCAAAATAAAGCTTCGGTATTCTCTGTGAAACAGTACACTGTTTATTGCGATATTGTCAGCATTAATCTTAGCAGAAAGGATTGTTAAAGTTAACAATTAATTTAAATAACAATTTGAAAACTAATCTAGGCAATGATGTTTGCAGCACACTCAATAAAAAAATTATTCAGACAGTTTCACAGCGTTTTCGTCACATTCAATTACCCCAATAAATCTCCATGGTGCTGTGTGTCATGATGTGCAGGATTAGATAGCTGAGCATTTGCTTCTTTTGACAGTAGCGAAAAAAATTGAAATATGTAAAAATACTTTAAAATACTATATTTGCTGTATGTCCTGTCACATTTATAATGATATAATATTATAATGAATCTCCATCATGTTACATGTATATCATAATGTCAGTTCAAACCATTAGAGCATGGACGCTCACAATTCTTCCCCCCTATAGGCAGTTTACGTCACCTCTACCCTCCCTTATGTCGTACTCACCATCTTCCTGATCCGAGGGCTCACTCTCAAAGGCTCCGTGGATGGGATCAAGTTTCTCTTCACACCAGACGTGAGTGGTGATCAAACACTGAACATGCAGATGCTGGTACTGATTCCTGTCCTGTCACAGATGCAATTAGCTCGGCAGGTCAGCCTGGCCATGAGACATGTACGGTCCACTCATGCCCTGGCACCATATAGCATCTTATCGGACTCAGAGCCAAGTAGAGTAGAGGGCCTGTGCTGGGTCTATAATATGATGGCAGGGCAGCAACATTTAAACAGTTTTAGTAAACGAGTGAAAAAGAAGCTTTGATTTGGTTTTTCTTACTACTCAATTGCTTACCGAGGCACTTTGGTGCATCTTTCAAAATAGTCTCCCAGACTAGGCAACACCACTTACCACTTCCCTCCCTCTTACTGTATATGAGCATAACAATGTATGTATATGTTTGTGTGAATGTCTGTATGCATGCATGGTGTGTATGTGTGTGTGTGTGTGTGTGTGTGTGTGCGTGTGTGTGTGTGTGCGTGGCTCCACAGATGAACGAATTAGCCAACCCTGCCACCTGGCTGGATGCAGGTGCACAGGTGTTCTATTCCTTTTCATTGGCCTTTGGCGGACTCATCTCTTTCTCGAGCTATAACTCAGTGCAGTAAGTGCTTGAACATCCTCCTCAGCACAGGCCCTCTTACACATCTTAGACAGGGCAACACTTTATTTTAGTCACTGTCTGTATACAGATATTAAGTAGAAGTCAAAGCCTACTAAGTCCTTATTAAGATCATATGAAGAATAAATGCCTAATTCATTGTTAGCAAGAAATTTGTAAATAAATGGCTAACAAATGATTGATGTTGCTTAACACATTCTTATGTGTTACTTATGTGTGCTTATGTGTCACTTATAGGTATGTACTAGTGGCTAATATGTGAACCTTAAAATAAAGTGTTACCATTTATTTGTATGGCCGATTTATACACAGAGGAGGCAGTTCAATGTGGTTTACAAAGACAAAGAGCAGTAAATAGATTTAAAGAATGAAATAAAAACGGGTCAGGACATAGACACTAATCACACTATAAATATATCCACTTCTCTCTTCACAGTAATAACTGTGAACAGGATGCAGTGATCATCTCCGTCATCAATGCTTTCACATCCGTCTACGCTGCCACTGTTATATACAGCATCATTGGCTTCAGGGCAACAGAGCGCTTTGATGACTGCGTGACTGGGTATGTGGCCATTACCACTAGAACTTCATTGACATTTATGGTAACTCTTTATAATACATCCTATGAAGTACTGTCGGTAAGAATGGTGTTACAAAAGTTTTATTCCAGCATACTTATGCAGTAAGTACTCTGTAATTTACACTGTGATCTTTTTTGTTACTCTGTTCTTATCTACTTTGTGCCCAGTACTTTAAGGGCTGTAATCTAAACGGTACCACATTTACTCAAGATAGAAACGTATTATGATGACTCTACACCTTTAAATAGCAATACGATGACCAAAAAAAAAGAAACAATATCATATTATGTGGCTGCAGTTCTGAAAGTGTTTCTTGCACACTTTCTCTTTCAGGAACATTCTAGCCCTTATGAATGCCTTTGATCTTCCTGAGGGTAATGTCACCAGCAACAACTATGATGAAGTTTTGGCTGTGTTCAATAGCACAAATCCAGATGTCATCCAAACACTTGGCCTTAAAACCTGTAACCTGGACACTTTCCTCAGTGAGGTATGAAATAGATATGTATTGAAATTATTATTTGATGTTGGCTCAAAAATTGGTGGAAAGTTATTGCCTTAAACAACTTTAATAAACCTAACTAGAGTCTTACTAAGTTTAACTCAACTGAAGTAACAAGTTTTCACCAATTATACAAGTAAACTGGAATTTTTATTTTTAAAGGTGCTCTAAGCGATGTGACACGTTTTTAGGACTAAAACATGTGTTGTTACATACAGCAAACATCTCCTCACAGTCTGCTAGCTGCCTGTCCCCTGAACACACTGTAAAAAAACGCGGTCTCTGTAGACAGCCCAGGCTCCACAAACGGCAACATAACACAGTGGGCAAACCTAGCATAACAAACGAAAACGAAACATAACAGTGTTCCAGCCAATAAACGACAAGGTTCATGAGTCTTTCGGGAGGCATGGGAGGGAGGGGGAGGAGTAAGCTAACTTATAACGTTTGAACCCTCTCTGAACCTATCGTCCGTTTTGTTTGACAATACTTCGAACGTCAACAAGAAGTGACGTGAAACAGCATCGCTTAGAGCGTCTTTAAAGTCTAACTCTGACTAAATAGGACATAGGAAGTAATTTAGTTTGCCCTGTTCAGTACCTTAAAGGTGTCATTCCACCGTATTTTCATTAATTTTGTGGTGGTCTCTTGTCTAAAATAATGTCATGAGAGTTGGTTTCAACAAAAAATATGCCGTGGTTGTCTTGTTTCAAGCTATTTTAGTTAGGTGAAAAGGAGAGCAGGGATAGCTCGAGAGGATTCTTATGAATATTAATGATATGCAAATGTATCGCCTCTGATTGGCTAACAACACTGTGACGCTCCCTCTAGTGGGTCTGTCTGCAGGCAGCCTAACGTTTTCTTGAGGGCGTTAACTGCATAGCTAATGTTCAAATTGACGTACATTTGTACGCCTTTTCCGATTCGCTCGTTTTTCCCGGCAGTTTTCTTTCACAGGCAAATACAGACTACAGGGGTAGGAGAGCATTTTGAAGTTGAGCATAGAAGTACAACTTGGGCTGACCTATGGTAATGTAAAAACATCAAGTCTTAAACGGTTTATTTTGGAAGGAGACCTTTAAGTCACCACTCTCACTCTTGAATTTGAACTTTATGTGTAAATAGAGGGTAAGGGGGAATGACAGCTTCTACTCTTTCTTCGTTCTCAGGGAGTTGAGGGAACGGGTCTGGCTTTCATCGTGTTCACGGAGGCCATCACAAAGATGCCGTTGTCTCCTCTGTGGTCAGTGCTCTTTTTCGTCATGCTCTTCTGCCTTGGGTTGTCCTCCATGTTTGGGAACATTGAAGGGGTGTTGGTCCCACTACAAGACCTTAAGGTTTTCCCCAGGAAATGGCCCAAAGAAGTTGTGACAGGTGGGTGAGAAATTATCACAAACCCCTTAACTTTCTCAGCCATCCCGATCTGTGGAACCCCCCACCCCCACCCCCCAGCACACACACACACCTATTACTTTATTTTGCCTCATTCTACACCCCTTTCTCTCATTATGCACAACTAACAGACAACATCAGTACATTTCATTGATGTTGCTTGTCTATACTTCACTACATTTTTACCCCAATTAAAAATGTAGGTGATAATAAAATTCCTCGATTCCCTTATTCCTTGTTTCTGAAAAAAAAAAAAAAAAACTGAAGTATCATTCAACAAAACGGAACCCCTGGAGCATTTAGGGTTACTTGATACTAGTCGCTCATTATTTAGTCAAACATTCTGTCAACTCCTTAGTTCATTCTCATGCTGTGTCCATCACACAACATCACACACTCTTTGTGCTTGGTACAGTCTCTTCCTATTCAGGTTTCTTAGTCAACGTGAATGTTTAAAATGCAAAGTCTGTGCATTGCCACCTATAAGCAAAGGGCTATGCCCGGCCAAGTCTTCCAAAGCTAATAACGTTTCTGTTTGAATGTATAATGATCAACATCATAAGGCTGATGAGCATGATTATGCAATGCTACTGTAGTTCCAGCTACCAGTTCTATTGCAGTCAATCAAGATGACTCCGTAATGAATCAAAATCTACAGTATTTTCTCACACTGATTTCCAGTAGGCCATATGTTTACATTTTTGAACTTGGGGATGTGGGACTGTACATACAGTTCCGATATGTGTACATATGTTTCTAAAATCTACTCTCTGTTTGGGAATGTTGGCACTTATCTTTTGTTGGTGGGCTGGGCGGCTGGGAGAGAGATACGGAATACACCCATCAGTAAACTGCCTTGAGATTATTCCGGCTTCCAGTAAAAACAAATCAAAGCGTTTCATCTGGACTTTCCTCCTAATCTCACTCTATACAGGCATAACCTGCGTGGCCTGCTGCCTGGTAGGACTGATATTTGTCCAAGGATCAGGGAATTACTGGCTTGCCCTCTTTGATCAGTTTGCTGGGTCCATTCCTCTGCTCATCATTGCCTTCTGTGAGATGATTGGAGTGGTCTACATATACGGCATTGACAGGTAGGCTAGGTCATATATGGCACATAAGCAATATAACCTGAGCAGCGTAGGTAACCACAAACACCATTGTTATATTGCTTTCAAATAACAGGTTCACTACCATATGTACTGTATATAGAGAGAGACATTTATTTATTTATTTTATAATTTTTGTTTATCATTATTATGTTTTTTTTTTTGTTTTTTTTGTTTTTTTTTTTAACCCTTAGGTTCAATGACGACCTGGTGTTCATGATTGGGCACAAGCCAAACATCTTCTGGCAGATCACATGGCGATTCATCAGCCCCCTCATCATGTTTGTTATATTTGTTTTCTACTTTGTCACCACGGTGACTAAGGAACTCTCCTATATCACCTGGGATCCAGACTCTGTAAGTAACTATGGGAGAAATGTCTTTAGATTTCATTGTCAATATGAAATATATCCTAATGTTCTATAAATATCTGTAAGGACTTACTTTGTGTTTTGTTCTTTTATGTCCTATATCATCAACTTTAACTGCCGGATGATTATTCTGTCTATGGGAATTCTAATTTTTTAACATTCAGCATTCTGTGACTTAAAGGCACATGACTATGTATTGATTCCCTCTAGATTTAGTTAATTTAAGGACTGGGTTCTATTGGCTTTATGGCCTTTTTTATTTTTATTTTTCTTTTCCAGACTAAATTCCCCAGTCTAGAGGAGAAACCATACCCACAGTGGATCTATGTGATCATATTCCTCTTGGCTGGGATCCCCAGTCTTGCTGTGCCAGGAGCAGCCATTTATAAGATGCTGCAAAACCGATGCTGCAAGAAAGAAAAAGACGACAGATCGTCAATGGTTAGCAGTGTTTCTTACCAGATGGAGGACAGCAGAAAAAAGACAAACTTGTGAAGGACTAGTCCAAAACGAATTTAAGTCACTACTGCCTTTCACACTCCTCTTTCACACTTTTATCTACCTGTATTACATTTTTTTTTTTTTACATTTTTGTACATAGCTTTCTAAATATTTTGCGCCAGAATAATGTTAATTTAATTTGCACAGCAAGCGAATACAATGCACTTAAATGACAATCATGAATTTAACAGTAGGCCTACTGGTATACATTTTTGTAAAGTATCTGTATCATAAAAATGTTTCTGCCACATTTTATATTTATATGTGTTTAACAATAAATAAGTAAATTGTAATGAGCCGCAAAGCTTTACTGACATGCATTTCTACACAGAAGTTAAGATTTTACTCTCTTTCCTTCAGTGAGTAAAAAACTCAAATTTACCCTCTTCAGTTTTCTTGAGGACACTTTGGACCTTCAATATTCTTTTACCATATCAGTCTTTTTTTTAATCCACTTAATGTAGTCAGTTACAAATTAACTTGAGTAAACTGATTGTGAAAAAACACACAAGCACTTCAATAAATCCCTTTTATATAATGGCCCCACACTTCTCTCCTGCCTCAGAATGGCTGCTGACATACACAAGTATGGCTCTCCTGTACACACACACATGCATATCAGGCCTTTTGTTGCGCTCCAGGTCCTATGAAGAGATATTCAGTACTCTACCCCAGCATAGGCCACTCCTTTCCCTATTAAACCAAATATGAACAGGGGCCGCAGCACTACATTCAAATAGGCAAGCACTTCCCACGGCCTCTTGGATTAGACCAAACGTCAAAGCATCCAACATTACAACCCCAAACGGAGAGGATACAGAAGCCCCTTGGTGCAAGAGACAGCAAGATTATGGAGGAGGCTTTGGATACTACCTGCGATGACGTGCCGAAGGAAGAGTCCACAGACGCTGAAGAACGTCCAAAATGGGACAACAAGGTCCAGTATCTTCTGACCTGTATTGGGTTTGCAGTGGGGCTGGGAAATGTCTGGAGATTTCCTTACCTGTGCCAGACATATGGAGGAGGTAGTTTTTTTTTGTACTGGATGATAATAATACTGTTTAAAGGGTTATAATAATGTATTATGAATATACCCAATTTATTTGTCTTTTGTGCCCTTCTATCATCCTGTTCCCATTTCTAAAAAACATCAACGGACAAATCAGGGCCATAAGCCATAAGAAAAGAAAGTGTGAGCCATAAGAATGAAAGTGTGAGCCATAAGAAAGTTTGGATTATTAGCTTGTATATCATGTTCACTGATTAGAAGCACAGGTTATATTGGTGTGTAACCGCCTGCAGATATTTGATTCATGACCCAGAAGCCCTTTGAAGGTTGATACAATGACTTTTCCAAATGAACATTTCTTCTCTTGTGTATACATTGTTTTTGAATCATAATGCAATGTGAAATAACATGGTGATGTACACTTGTACATATAGACAGATGTATATATAGACTAAAACAAATGCCTACATTTCATGCTTAACTGTAACGGTGACGCTCAGACGTTTATTGCTCATGAACCACAGCCAATGACTATCTGTACTAAATAATCTCCTTCAAAGTCCCACATAAAGAAACAAATCCATTCTCAAACACAGGCCTAATGTTTTTCTTCGCCCATAGTTAGCCCCAAGAACAAAGTTTCAATTAGTCTGTTGCATATCTCCTTGTAGAAAATTAGAGTAGATAAGCTAGAGCTTATTGACAGCATTGTAATAAAGTAGTCCCTTAATAAGATGAGATATGTGAGAGTTTCAAACGAGATGGTTGTTTCATTTGAATGGCTGTTTGTAAGATTTATAGAAATCTTACATGCAAAAAACAGCATTACACAGACTTGAGGGGTCTGTTGTGTGTCTAAAATGATTGTCAGATTAACCTGGTAAGGTTTCATCAAAAGACAACAAGAAATTTAAGTATTTATATAGATAACAAAAAAAAGGGTTACCATGCAACTCATAAGCACACCCACTGTTCACTATTTTGTGTGTGTGTATGTGTGTGTATACATATCTGTGTGTGTGTGTGTGTGTGTGTATGCGTGTGTGCCCCAGGTGCTTTCCTCATCCCGTACCTGATTGCTCTGGTGTTTGAGGGCCTTCCACTGCTTCACCTGGAGCTGGCCATAGGCCAGAAGCTGAGGACTGGCAGCATCGGCGTATGGAACTCCATCTCCCCATACCTGGGAGGGGTTGGTGAGCAAGCTCTGCCATTAAACATACAAATAAGATACACAACATCACTTGCTGGGGGCGGGTGACTTAGTTGGCTAAGGGAACCTGGGTTAGAGTCTAATTTGAGGTCATTTTCCGATCCTACCCCATCTCTCTCTCACTTGATTCCTGTCATTCTCTTCACTGTTCTATCTGATTAAAAGCAAAAAGCCCCCAAAAATATATTAAAAAAGAAATCACTTGTCATCTGTGAGAAAGTTCTTAATGGTCATAAACTCTTTAGTGTAAATTGTTTGTTTGCAGGTCTAGCCTCGTTGACGGTGTCCTTTCTGGTTGGCTTGTTCTACAACACAATCCTGGCCTGGATCTTGTGGTACTTCTTCAACTCATTCCAAAATCCGCTCCCTTGGGACAGCTGCCCGGTCGATGCCAACAGAACCGGTACTGACCTCAAACAAATGATAGAACCCACAGTGCCATAAACTCTATCTAAGCTAACTAAATCTGAACTCTGTCTAAACTCTATCTAAACAATATAATCTCTATCTAAACTGTACACTCTATCTGTGGAAGATAAGGGGCTAGTCTGGGGGGGGGGGGTTTCTAAACTCTATGTGGACTCTATCTGAACTCTATCTAAAATATCTTAACTAAACTCTATCTAAACTATCTGAACTCAATCTAAAATCTATCTGAACTATCTGAACTCAATCTAAAATCTATCTAAACGATGTCTAAACTCTATCTGAAATCATAAACGCTATCTAAACTCCATCTGATCTTTATCTGAACTCTATCTAAACTCTATTTTAACTCTCTAAACAATGTGAAGTCTATCTGAACTCTGCCTAAACTCTATTTGAACTCTATCTAAACTATCTAAATTCTAATTCTAATCTAAACTCTATCTATATTACCTAAACTGTATAAAACATTATCTATACTCTGTCTTTTTCCAGGTTATGTTGCAGAGTGTGAGAAGAGCTCACCAGTGAATTACTTCTGGTACCGGGTGACATTAAACATCACTCCAGACATAGACACGACTGGCTCGTTGCAGTGGTGGCTAGTGCTCTGCCTTGCTACAGCCTGGTGTCTGGTCTATGTGTGCTTCATTCGAGGCATAGAAACTATTGGCAAAGTAAGAAATTCTCTAAAGAGCAGAAACATTATTATGTCAATACTACTGTAATTCAGAAATTGCAGAAAGCATTTTTTTATTGACCTTGACGATTATCTTTACGAAACTGTAAACATTACTTTGTCACTGAATTAATGGTATTTATTGTAATTCTATTTATTGTGTTTGTATGTATTTTATTCAGGCAGTGTACGTGACGGCCACGTTCCCGTATCTAGTGCTCACCATATTTCTGATCAGAGCACTGACCCTCCCCGGAGCTTCCCTGGGCCTCGTATACCTTTTCACGCCTGAGGTAGCAAAGTATCATCAATCACTCATACAGTATCTCCACTGCACGTACAGTAAGCCTAAGGGTCCAATACATTCTGTGCATGACTTGTGACCAGCACTGCTGAGAGTTGTTTTCTGACTCCAGTGGGAAACTCTGAAGAACCCAAAGGTGTGGTTGGACGCCGCCACACAGATCTTCTTCTCTTTGTCCTTGGCCTTCGGGGGACTCATTGCATTTTCCAGCTACAATCCACAGAAGTAAGTAAGAAGTCCAGGATCTTCATACAAAGCACTCAGTCATTTACGATAATCAACCATAATCCTTTAATAAATCCATAATTTTATATTATCCATAATTTCATATCAATATTCAATGGCACTGAACACAATCCTTCTTGATATGCAGGAATAATTGTGAGCGTGATGCTTTAATAGTGGGACTCATTAACAGTGCCACATCTATCTATGCCTCAATACCCATATTCGCCATCCTGGGATTCAAGGCAAAAGCCAATTATGATGACTGCCTTGGCAAGTGAGTTAATGGAAGTGCGCTATGTGTGATTGTGATGAATATAGGCCTATGAGTGGGTATTGTGAACTGTAGATAGAAACTGTATACTGAATATATCTGCTTTTATTTTATCCACATTAATTATGTATTCCCGATAACAGGAATATCCTGGCACTGACCAACGCTTTTAACATCGGCGATCAGAACATGACCATGGAAAACTATGACGACTGGTTCACCCATTTAAATGCTACAGACCCTGAACTAGTGGAAATCCTCCATTTAAGGAAATGTAATATAAAAACATTTCTTGATGAGGTAAACTCCACTCGACCCCACTTAGTATTCAGCCTGGACTCAATGTTTGTAAGTCAATGTTTGTATATTTATAAAAATCTGTCTTACAGAGTGCTTCAGGAACGGGGTTGGCTTTTATAGTGTTCACCGAGGCGGTGATAAAGATGCCGGGTTCCCAGGTGTGGGCTGTCCTTTTCTTCGTCATGCTCTTCAGCCTGGGCTTGTCCTCCATGTTTGGGAATTTAGAGGGAGTCTTGACACCTCTGCTTGACCTACATCTGGTGCCCAAATGGATGCCTAAGGAAGTGTTCACAGGTAGCGCTGGGGAAGATAAGGGACTAGCCTGGGGAGCAAACCAACATCAGTAAAGATGTAGGGAAGGCCTGTTCAATTGGTGGCCACATTCAGCTCAGAGGTTCATCAGACAGAGAAGCACTCAAAGGGTCCTTTTTGCATGCTACATTTTCAATTTAAAGGAAGAATGGTTCTTTTTACCTAAATTGTTTGAGGCATTGAATTTTCTCCACTGAATTTTTACTACTGCACAGTGTACATATTCCTTTTTATAGTCTAGCATAATTTGAAAGAGACTTAAATTTGCATTTAGGGTAACAAGGGGTCATTTTAATCGACTTTGACATCAACTTTGAAAGTGGACCAGAAAAAAGCACTTAAGTCATTTGTTTTAAAGCCTCTATGTGTAGGATCGTATCAGAATTCCCCATCTATCGGCGAAGTGGTATACTGCATACGTTTGAATAAAATGTATTAGCCCTCCCCTTCCCACAATCCTAATTTCTTGCTACGGAGGCCGAACGCTCGCTCGCTCGCTCGCTCTTTTCTCAGTTTCTGCTACTCAGTCTCTGAGCGGAAACGCGAAAGGCGGAGCTGAATATACGATACAGCTCTCCCCTACAAGAACCCGTACTTTTGAAAATGGCAGCGTAAAATGGATATTCTTCTTTGGTCCCCAGCCATATCTATATATAAATGGAAATTACCAAGTTTACCGGAACACTACAATTTATTCATGGAGGTAATTACCATCGTTTTACATTATATTTTTAAAATAAAAAATATATTTTTAATAAAAGACAAAGATAAATAGAAGATAAATCCTACACATAGAGGCTTTAAAGAAGAACATTTTTGTTTTTTTGCTGACGTTGCTGCAATTGGTCCTAGCTTATCATATTGTGTTAGTAGGAAGAACAATCACAGATTCAACCCCAAGGATTAATCCTGGCCTATCAGTCATGCTCAGACATGCCTCATTTTGGTGTTATAATCTGGCTTGTCAAACTAGGTGCATCCGGGGTTTCAGGCTACAAAAATCATCATTTTAAATCTGTCTCAAGGATTCAAGGATACAAGATATTTGTTGTCACATACTTTGAGCGCCCCTTGTTAACGTACGGGAGTAGGGCTAATCGTTTTTAAACAGTTTGAAACATATATCCTTTGGTTATAGGGTTGATGTGTTTAGTGGCCTTCAGTGTGGCACTCATCTTCACTCTGGGATCAGGAAACTACTGGCTGGCCATCTTCAACAGCTACGTGGGATCCCTGCCCCTGCTCGTCATCGCATTCTTCGAAATCACAGCCGTAGTCTTCATATATGGGATCAAGAGGTAATGGCACACCATCTCATTCTGCCATATGTACAGTCAGAGTGTTGCTGTGCTGTACAGTAAATAATGCATATCTGTGAGGCTATGGAACGCACCAGGACCTGTACATTTGCACTCTCTGTGCCCATAGGTTCAATGATGACATTGAATGGATGACAGGTCGAAGGCCCAACCTCTACTGGCAGGCCACCTGGAGGGTTATCAGTCCTCTCATGCTGCTGGTTGTGTTCATAGCATACATTGTCGTGGAAGCTAACGAAAAGCCAACATACACTGTATGGAACCCTCACTATGTAAGAGATTCCCTACAAACTTTGTTGGTTAAAAGTATAGGCTGATATATAGACACTGTTGCACTGTAATGTTTTGACTTGGTTGATGTCGAGGGTCAAGTTCACAGCACCTGTAGCCTAGCACCTTTATCCTAGCGCTGTAGCCTAGCGCAGGCTTTGAGACCAGGAGGCCCAATGAACATGCAGCATCTCTTTGCCGCAGGTGGATTTTCCCCAGTCTGAGTCGCTGCCGTACCCACAGTGGGTCTATGCCATCTGTGTGCTGCTCTCCGCTGTGCCCTGCGCCCTCATCCCACTGGTGGCCATCTACAGGCTCACACAGTGGCTGGGGAGATACGTCACCCGCCGGCGCACCCACAACCCCTACAACATGGACAGCTTCACGCCACACTTGTAGCCTGGCACATCGCACAAACACAAGGAATCCTTCAAAATGGGCTGCACTAACTTACCTGTTGACTGAAACCAACCAGAAACCAGTAATTGCTCTTTTAACCAGGGCCTTTTTTTAGTCCAGGGCTTCAGTATCCTTTAAAAATAGCTAATAACATTAATAACACAGATAGAATATGTAATGTTGAATTTTTCTATTAAAGGTTGAAATAAAATGTACATACCTGATACATTTGAGTCACAGCCTTTCTGTACATACCTTTTTTTTTTTTTTTTTTAAACAAAGTAATAAAAATAATCTCATTCATTAGAATATTATTCTGTTTGTTTTATTTTAGTCAAACACTGTGTATCCTCTCTGCTGCAGGCTTTCAGCATTGTTCAGATGAAGTCTTTATAATGTGCATAAGCACAGAGTTCCTTTGGCTCTGGGCTTTTCAGGGTCTTCTCCTTGGTGTTGATTTGGCTAATATTTATTTAAAATGTAATAAAGAATCACGTCAGCTGGTGAACAAACTATGATGAACAAAAGATCTACATCCTCTGCCTTCAACTAATGATTAACTACCTGTTCAAACATAAGTATCTATTTAATTTATTTCTTGGCTTGTACATGAAGCAGTATTAGTTTAGATTTACTGAAGCTACTTGCACAATTTTATGTCTACAATCAAACATGACTTTTATCATTCCCATTTTATAATTTTCTACAGGTGATTTCATATATCACATACAACCAAAACATCAACACAAAAATATATTTGGGCAATTCAAGCATTATAGACATGACATTCACACTCATTTGCATTTGGACTTATTGATGAACAAAATGCCCTATAACTTTAGCCAGCATACTGTAGGAGTCATAATTTTGCTCATTTCATCATGCAAACATTTAGCTGAATATAGACATTACTTAAATTACAGTTACT
This sequence comes from Limnothrissa miodon, assembly GCA_017657215.1. Lineage (NCBI taxonomy): Eukaryota > Metazoa > Chordata > Actinopteri > Clupeiformes > Clupeidae > Limnothrissa > Limnothrissa miodon. The sequence goes on from JAGFZM010001253.1 coordinate 111,905, forward strand.
TTAGGGAAATATTCAAGATTACATTTCAGTTACATCTTGATATCTTCTGCAGAAACGTGTTCATGTATCATGTTTGAATTGACCACTCTGCCCAGTTGCTGCTGCATCTACAGCCTAAAAGCAGTCTGCAGTAAGGATACCAGCAATATCAGTTAGGCAGTTCGACTAAAACGTACAGCATTGCTCAGCATTTCACGACTGAAATCAATGGACTGAACTACGCATATACATCAGGCATACCATCAGGAAGACCAAATAAAAGTGAGGAAGTCAGAACACCCATTAGGTTTGTGCTTGTGATGGCCAGCAACCCAAATAAACATGTACTTGACCCATTGTCATCCGACCCAATACCCCCCCACCACCCACACACACACACACACACACACACACACACACACTCATACATATCTGCTCTACATCCTCATACTATAAGCACCTGCATTTAGAGATCCCCACCACACGACACCTCTGCACAGGTATTGGACATTTGCTACACAGGTAATGGCATTGTCATTTGAGATCTGATGAATGATAAATGAAGATTTTATATGGATGTAAAAAAAATTGTAAAATTACACAATTTTGTTTTGATCACCCTGTCTATGGTTATTATAGACCGTGCAGAAGGATATGTTACAGGTGCATAGAGGAAAACATTACTGATAGTTTCCCAACTAATTTTTTACACTTAAATTGTATTTTTTTATATTTTTTTTTTATTTTTATATTGCATTTATTTTTGCATATAAGATTTTTTGTATTGCAGGTTTACATGATGATGATGATTATCTTTAAAGCCTCTATGTGTAGGATCGTATCAGAATTCCCCATCTATCTGCGAAGTGGTATACTGCATACGTTTGAATAAAATGTATTAGCCCTCCCCTTCCCACAATCCTAATTTCTTGCTACGGAGGCCGAACGCTCGCTCGCTCGCTCTTCTCTCAGTTTCTGCTACTCAGCCTCTGAGCGGAAACGCGAAAGGCGGAGCTAAATATACGATACTGCTCTCCCCTACAAGAACCCGTACTTTTGAAAATGGCGGCGCAAAATGGATATTCTTCTTTGGTCCCCAGCCATATCTATATATAAATGGAAATTACCAAGTTTACCGGAACACTACAATTTATTCATGGAGGTAATTACATCGTTTTACACTATATTTTTAAAATAAAAAATATATTTTTAATAAAAGACGAAGATAAATAGAAGATAAATCCTACACATAGAGGCTTTAATAATGTCATCTTTAACTTCCTTAGTACAGTATAAAGAACTGAACTGAACATTAAGCACTAAACTGCTTAATAGTTTTAGAGATGTTATCTCTCCAGTTAGCAAAGCATGCAGTAACCGCTGCCATTGCTGTTGTGCCATGTCTGTTTGTGTGGTGTGTGTGTGTGTGTGTGTGTGTGTGTGTGTTGGTGTCATACAACAGACAGAGTGGGTCTGCTGTTTGTGGGCATACAGTGATATTGTCCCCTCTCTGTCACGTGCTCTGGAATATGCTGGCTGTCTTTGTTTCCTCCACAGTCCATTCTGCTTTTCTGGCACTTTCATACAATGGTGCACTTGCTCTGCACACTGATGTGATCAAGCCGTTCTGACTACAGCCTGAATCCTAGTCCGGGAGGAAAAGAGACGCGTCTTCACATTGGACACATGGAAAAAGACACAGCATCCAGGAATACTGGCTGAGGGTTAAAGTTAGGACAAGATTCCAGGTAATGATTCTAGGTAAATTCCTTTTGATGTGCTTGCGTTCTCGCATACCTGTCACTCAGGTAAAACTAGGCTGTGTTGCTGTTTAGGGACATCACTGGTTGCATTTAGAATAATGAGCTATTAAAGTACTGAAAAATTTAAATACTGGAATGTTTTATTTACACCTGTGAACTACGTTTTTTATATTAAGGATACAGAGGACTGACAAATACCACAATTAAATGCCAGGAAGTAAGTTTATGAGTTTAGTGATGACCTGTAAATTATGAGTCAAATGAAATGTGCTGTTAATGAATATGCCAAGAACATCATTTTCTTTTTGTCTGCTTCTTCTGTCCGTCATCCAGGTGTTTTTGTTGACAGATGTGCCATGCAAACATACATTGTAAACATCCTTCTGCAGTACCATTTTAATTTTCTTATTTTTTAATTTTGAACTGAACTTGAGCAGTTTGATGTGTGTCTTCCTATGTGTTGCAGAGGGCCTGGCCTGCGTGCGCTGAATGTTGCTTCATTTGCGTGGCGTGAGCACGTGCTACTGGCCAGAGCTCCCCCAGTGGTCCTGCTGGAGATGTCCGTGAGCGCTGACGCTGCCCCGTGCGGAGGGGTGGCGCTGGACTTGGAGTCGGATGACATCAGAGAGGCACGCAGAAAGAAGGCCAGGAGTATTCCAGGTGAATTGCTCAAGTCGAAGACATTTGAACCAGACCTGGGACATTATTAATTATGGTTTCATAGTCATAGTCAGTCACACATACACCTTAAACGTGAAATGGTATAACAGTAACTGCTGTGATGGGTGTTGACTTCAACTACTGTATATCCTGTTCATCAGGTTTACTGATCTTGATTCTGACTGCAGCCCATATTCCTCATTTTAGAGCACTCAAATTATAGAACTAAAAATATGAAATTATGGATATGAGCTCTATCCAATTTTGTAATGGTTGTGCTGGCTTTAACCAGTACCCAGATTGTAAGTATTTACAAATGAATTACAAATGAAATGTCCTTTGTTTTAGGCTCTGCTCTTATCTACCTCAAGGGCCCCAAATTTCTGATCTATGTTAGTGGAGCTCTCTCGATGTGGGTAAGCAACTATGAAAGAGACTTCTACTTCCCACTTCTCCTGTGTACATTTGACTGTTTGACTGTTGAAAAGTCAGTTTGCTATCAACTTCTTGTGACTACTTGTGAGCTGTGCTTATCTCTGCAACAGGGTGATCGTATGTGGCACTTTGCTATCTCTGTCTTCCTTATTGAACTGTATGGACGAAACCTGCTACTGACTGCCGTGTTTGGCCTGGTTGTCGCCGGATCTGTGCTGCTTCTTGGAGCTATGATTGGAGACTGGGTTGACCGCAACCCAAGGAATAAGGGTACTGGGCTCTGCAGCTTTTCACCCTGTTATGATGAGAGCGTTACGTGTGTTACGAGCTCTTTCTGTACACTCAGCTTCTGTTCGCTCCCTTCCATTGTAGTGGCCCATGCTTCCCTCTTCATTCAGAACATCTCAGTGACTGTGTGCAGTATTGTGCTCATGTTGGTGTTCTCATATAAAAAGTGGATTGAGCAGATTTGGGATGGCTGGCTAACTGTAAGTATGACCGAGAGCTTGTGACATATTTCTCTCTTTTGGTAACTATTTTCATCTTAGGGCCAAAATGTCCACATTAAGACTGGCACTATAAACAATTCAATCTGAGTCTAAAATAGTGGCCCCTTTCATGTCTACATTTGTATTATTAACTTTTTGTATTTTTTTTGTTGTTGTTGCAACATAATTCCTTGTCATAGCTATTGCGTCATGTGTAGTAACATCTTGCATCACACAACTTACACAAGGTAGTTTGTTATACGGTGGTGATCATCCTGGCAGATGTGGCTAATTTAGCAAGCACAGCCCTGACCATTGCTATCCAACGGGACTGGATTGTGGTCATCACTGGATACAACCGTGGACACCTTGCTGGTGAGTTGGCCATGTTGTAATTATTACATTTATTATTATTATAATATATAATTCATAATTTTATAATAATATTATATTTATCATAAACTTGATTAAAGCGCTTCATTATTATAATGTTAGCATTAGCACCACTATAGGTCCTTAAAAAAGTAATTTTGCGTTCATGTGAATTATACTACAGACACTAAAAACTACAGAACTCTGATATGATTCAATCCATAGCCATGTTGTTTGAGTCCTGTAGAAAAAAAAAGAATAAGAAAATTTGCTTTGAGCTTTGCTTTGCATTGACCAAAAAGCAAGTTGGCAAAAATCATTCAGATGTTTTCAATTTCAGCCTATGAGGTATCAAATTATCTTTTTTTCCCCCTATCGACACTCAGTGATCCTGAACAACAGGGCCGTGGATTGATTCCTACTAGCTTTGTCTGTACTAGTATTCAACGTTGTTGACTTTTTGTACCATCCCACCCATGTGTTTCTGCAACAGGGATGAATGCCACCATGCGGAGAATAGACCAAGTGACCAACATCCTGGCCCCACTTGCTGTCGGGCAGGTCATGACCCTGGCGTCTAATGTCGTCGGCTGTGGATTTATCTTGGGCTGGAACCTTGTGTCTCTGATAGTCGAATTCATCTTCCTCTCTCGAGTGTACCGCATTGTTCCAGAGCTCTCTGTCAAACCTCCAGTGGTGGAGGCAGACGGCCAGAACTGCTTGGAGCGAAGGAGAACCCGGACCAATTCCACAGGTCTGCAAACCAACGTGACCTTTCTTTTTGTGTTAAAGGTGCTGTATAAGATGCTGCAGGATTTTAAATCATAGGCATCAACAGCTCCTCATGATCAGCTAGCTTTCTGTCGAAAAACCTGAAAAGCCTGGTGTTGAAAGACAACACAGGGGCTGTAATACCCAAACCATAACAGTATATTGAAACTAGCACAAAGGACATGGGGATCTGAACTAAAACATGACAAACAACTGCCAACCAAACAAAATGGTTGGAGGTAGGGGTGGGAGTTAATACATCTTGTTGTCAATTGGTTGGCCGTGGTTTGGTGTGTTTATGTTTGTTTGAGTGTATGTTTAAAGGTTACACCCCCTGTGTTGTCTTTTGGGGCCATTTTGTTTACAATGTATTCAGGGGGCAAAAATGAAATCTCGCTAAAATCCTGTAGCATCTCATATAGCTCTTTCAAGAGTGAGATGTAAAATTTGATCGCCTGAAATGTGAAAATTGATTGACATATATGCCATTGGAATGTATGGCATTTAACAGTAGCCGGCAGTAATGTGCCTGCCTGTGTTTTGGTGTCTCAAAGATGGAGGCTCACTGCGGGAGGCCAAAAGCATGTCCGAGGAGCGCTGCAGCATCAGCACCAGCTGGAGGGAGATGACCAACCTGCCCCTGTGCTTCCGCAAGCTGCAGTGGTTCCTGAGCACGTGCAGAGAGGGCTGGAAGGCCTACTACCGCCAGCCGGTGTTCCTGGCGGGCATGGGCCTGGCGTTCCTCTACACCACCGTGCTGGGCTTCGACTGCATCACCACGGGCTACGCCTACACTCAGGGCATCAGCGGCTCGCTGCTCAGCCTCCTCATGGGCGTGTCGGCCATCACGGGTCTCATGGGCACCATCATGTTCACCAAGCTGCGCAAGCTCTACGGCCTGGTCAACACGGGCATCATCTCCAGCTGCCTGCACCTGGGCTGCTTGCTGCTCTGCGTCTGCTCCGTGTTTGCGCCCGGGAGCCCCATGGACCTCAGCCTGCTGGTGCCGTTCCTGGAGTCGGCCAATGGCTCTGAGGCCAGCAGCGTGTCCAGGCAGAGGCAGAAGCACACCTATCCGCTGGATGGGGGCAACAACCAGCCCCTGCTGCCTGACCGTTCCTCTATCCACTGGACTAACACCACTGTGCTGTTTGAGAACATGCCATCAGGAAACACCCCAGAGAGCTACGTCTCCATAATCCTGCTGTTTCTGGGGGTCATTACGGCTCGTATTGGTGAGTACACCACCACTGTGTGGAGGAGAACTGTAGGATAAAATCATAACTAGTCTAAACTCTACAATTAGAATCTTCTGTGAGATCTATAGAATTATCAGTGTTTATTTGTCAGATATTTATAAGGATTCTCTTCAGGAGGTGATTTGTATTAGATTTAGGAGTTGCCTTAACGTCGCCTCATCTTGCATCATATAAAGACAATAATAAATATACACTATATATATATATATATATATATATATATATATTTGTTATATATATTATTGCGTGTTCATGTCACTGACAGACACTAACAGTTTTCCGGTCATGACCCTTCCAGGCCTGTGGTCCTTTGACCTGACTGTGACCCAGCTTCTTCAGGAGAACATTTGTGAGTCTGAGCGCGGTGTAGTCAATGGGGTCCAGAGTTCCATGAACTACTTGATGGACCTGCTTCACTTCATCATGGTCATCTCGGCCCCCCAGCCACAGCACTTTGGCATCCTTGTCATTATCTCTGTTTTGTTCATCACCACAGGACACACCATGTACTTCCTCTATGCTCGAAAGGCAAAGAGAAAACAGCATCTGAACACATAAAATAACTCTACAACGCTAGCATGCACCGTCTGTGTGCTCTTGAAGTCTGTGTGATGCGCATGCCCACAACATGAATGTTCCGCCACACGCTCTGCAACCTGTGTTTGCAGTACGAAGGCACAGTGCCTTCCATCGCCACCGTTTCAGGCTGACGTGCCCGTCATCAAAACGCAGCCTTTGCCAGTCACGGACCCCGCGAGTCCCATTGCTTTCATAACATTCTCAACAGGTGTTACAAAAGCTCACAACTCAGGAGTAGAGGGATGCAGAAGGTTTCACCGCCCCCTGCTGTCCGGCGGATGTCACAACAGGAACACGCTGCCTCCATCAACAGTCTCTCCCACAGCCAGAGAAAAGCTCACAGCACCAGAAATGTGTCCCTGGAGAAATGCCATGTCATTGACACTAATACGTCCTAACATGGAGCAGTTTTGATATCAGAGGGTTGCCAATCCTGCAATTATTACCAAAAAAAAAGTAATCAAGCAATAATTTGTAGCAAACTGATGCTGACAACTTGGCATGACCATGTTCAACCCGTCCAGCTTCAAATCGTTAAAAAACCCTCCTGACTTAGTAATGGGGTACACTCCTTTGCAAGAATGCACCCATTCATTGAAGAATGCATACATGAAGCTCAGAGCAAATTATTCATAATAATTCTTCATAATTATCTAAATGGAGCAAATTTTGTAAAGCACAGTAGTAAAGAACATTCTCCACATGCAAGTGCACTCGTATTTACTCTGATTACACAAAGGAAATTAAAATGACAATTTACTCTTCTATTATTTTATCCATATTTTGAAATGCAGTGATAATTCTAATGTCTTTGGAAACTGACGACTGTGTACATAATGAAACAATCATTGATTAAAATGTTCCGATGTTAAGTCTTTATATACATAAATATACTTTAATGCATTTAAGGTCTTCTGAAAGACAAATAGGCCTACCATCTTTTTACCTCAACATAGTATACTGTACATAAGCATTGCTGAACCATACTTTGTACAGAGAGACATCAGATAACTACTGATTAGTTTCTGACAACCACATTACTGTATGTAAATGTATCAGAATATGGGTTATTTTCAATGCCCAGCTGACATTGCAACATAGTTTTGTTTTATAAAACAAATATAGAACATGTTTTTGATTCCATTTGGTTGTCTTTTTATGTATCTGGTTGTTATTGTGCTGAAAAAATAAATATGCCTTCAGTAAGGATATCACTCAACACTCTGTCTGCCATGTTGGTTTGCAATGGCATGCATACACCAGATGTGCTGTCAGTTCCTCTTGTCTCACAGTATCATCCTCTTCATTTATAGTTACAGTATATCTTAGTAAACATATTATATTATTCATAATGTCATGCGGTATCACTGAATAAATGCACACGCTGTTTGACTGAATACAACTTCAGAGTTCCTGCCTAATGACGATAGATCAACTGCATCAGAAACTCTTCGTCCAGTCAATCTGGGTGTCTTGGTTGAATCAAGCAGATATATATATTTTATTTTTTTTAATACAGCATATATCCTTGAATTAGATTAGATTATACTTTATTCATCCCATACATCAGAAATTCAAATATTCCTTTTAGCATGCATCCATGCAACACGCATCCATGAACTACATATACCACACCCATGAACTACATATACCACATCCATGATCTACATATACCACACCCATGATCCACCTACATATACCACACCCATGACCTACATATATATCCACCTATAATCTACATATACCACATCCATGATCTATATATACCATACCCATGACCTACATATACCACCTATAATCTATAAACACCTTCCACATACCCTTACACCTGATGTACATACACATACCTACTTACTATAAAAACAGTTGTAACAGTTGTAATTGTGTGCCATTTAATGTAGGCGTACTAAACTGTGGCAATATGGGAAAGTGGGTGCTATGGTGATATGAATGATACTTTTGTGCTTTACATGCTATTGTGTGTATTGTTAAGCATTTATAGTATAATTTCCACATTTATCAGCTGTTAAATACAACACAGTAACAGCAATTACTATGGCCATGGCTGCCACCGTGCTCACTGCTACTGCTACCGTGTATTGGCTAATGTGGGGAAGAGGAGAAGGAGGAGGAGGAGGGGGTTCAAATCTAACCACACGAGCAACATTTGATATTTCTGATCGTGAAGAGATGCCAAGAGCATTTTCTGCCGCAATGGCAAAGAATACCACAGTGCTGTTTGCGAAACTGACATCAGAAGAGAGGAAGGAGTATTCCTCAGAAGAGCCGGCCTCTTGTGGTGACAGACCTGTACTGTTGACAACAGGAGCCTCGTCAAAGTTCTCTCTCAGCAGCCTCAAGTCCTGACTCCAGCAGATATGATACAGTGTAGCTATAGAAACAGCAGAATCAGAATGTAGTCAGAACAGCAAAATTAGAACGTAATCAGAACTGTAGTTGAAACGGCAAAATCAGGATAGGAATAGCAGAATCGGAACAGGATCAAAACTGTAGCTATAGAAACAGCAGAATCAGAATGTAATCAGAACTGTAGCTATAGACACAGCAGAATCAGAATGTAATCAGAACTTTAGCTATAGGAACATCAGAATCAGAGT
>JAGFZM010001253.1:130086-140417 GCA_017657215.1 Limnothrissa miodon
TCACTCTACAGTACACTACACCAAACTACACTACACCACACTACACCCAACTATACACTACACCCAACTACACCACACCATTTTAATATCTCTTGTTTGTACATTATCGTTTTTGTCCCATTTAAATATGTAACACATGCAGACACACACACTGTTACCTTAAGGACACTAGCAACTACTAACTAGCTACATAGCATTGTTAGCATACATGCTAACTAACATTACCTTCCACTGAGTACCACTGTTAGCATTGTTAGAATTATTAACGTGTATGCTAACTAACATCAGCTAAGTCCACTGAGTACCACTGTTAGCATTGTTAACATTGTTAGCATTATTATCATATATGCTAATTTACATAATCTAAGTCTGAGTCCACTGAAAGGTAGCATTGTTAACATCGTCAGCACTGTTGCCATTTTTAACATATATGCTAATTTACATCATCTTACTCAGCTTAGCACCACCCACTGTAAACATTGTTAGCATCATTCACATTGTTATTATTAGAATACAAGCTAATTATCATCAGTTAAGTACACATACACACACACACACACACACACACACACACACATAGACACACACAAGAAAATGTGTGACATTGTGGCAAGACCACCCCACGGTTTATGCCAAGAAAATGCAATCTAGTTTTTTATTATAGACCTTTTTGACAAAGAAAGAAAGTTATGGTACTCAATTCCTGTTTCTTAAAAATACAATTTCGTATTCAATCCCCACTGGCATTCCCATCTCATTAAAAAACACCTTGACTATCAAACAGCACAGAGTGGCAATCGTCCTGTAATGATCAATGGCATTCATATCTGCTCAGAATGTAATAAGTATATACACAATATGAAAATCTCCCCACATGAAAAATCTTTTGGACCTCAATTTTCTTGTATATTGTGTGACCCAAAGCTTGGTTGTCAGATCTTTCCACCTGTCACCATATGAGCGCCTTCCTCCCTAATGTCATCATGAGTATTTTGGATTGCTGGAGTTCAAAATGTTGATTTTATGTCTTGTACACAGCTAACAGCACATGACAAGACATGTCATTCTTAGAGAAATTAACAAGTAATAATATAGTAATGATAAATAATGACATGGACATGACAAGAAAGTTTGAAGAAAATGAGTTTCAGTAAGTGACACTGAACTGAAAGTAAAATAGATTGAGAAACTGAACGCAGACTGCCCGAAACTTTATGTGTGAGGAACTGATCTTACATGAGGGGAGGCCACAAGGGAAAGTCCACTGCAGGGGAATGCTAGAAGCTGCAATTATTGGCAGCTGGGAAATACCACAAAAAGAGTTGAGAGTCAAACAAACTCCTTTTCCTTGTTCTCATAATCAGGGTCAAAAATAATCACTGTCATCCACATAGTTCTCCTTTATTCTCCATTGGAGACACATCCTCTTCTATGTAACGTTCATGGTCAAGGAGGTGTGTCAAACATTCAGTGACAGTAAATGTTCCCCTAGTATTCATTTTTAGTTGAAAGAGAAGAGTAGAAAGAGTGGCTTAGTGGTTTAGACTAGGGCTTTTGACCCCAAAGGATCACTGGACACAGAAAACAATTCCACGTTTACAATGTTGTCCCCTCCAAATGCGGAAAGTCCAGAAATAAGAAGCAAAAAATGGAAATGATTTCACGTTGTTAAACATCGCTTGGGTCAAACTGACCCCAAGGATAACAGGAGAGTTACTCGGATCTATGTATCGCTCTCGGGTTAGGAATGCTACCGCCAGGATCGCTGTCTTACACTTTTCTTTACAGTTTTCTTTTATTTTGATAAAGTCGATTTTGGTTCTAAACTGTATCCGGCTCTTCAAACGGAAGTAAACAGAAACCACGTCCTTTATTCTGCTGTGTAGGGTTTTGCTAACCATAGCCATGAGCGTGTACGACAGTGCAGCAATAAAATAAAATAAAAAAACCACATACATAAATTAGCTTTATATTGTAAAGGGATTTACAGCTGCACACAGTATCTGTCCAGCCTTAGAACTGAGCAACGCAGTGAGCTGGCTAGATCAGCCAGGTAAGTAGCATTTTGGCTAATGTCTAAAAGGTTAACGTTCATTGACTTGAAAATGTTCATAACGTTATAACGTTACATAACGCCAGTCTCATGTAAAGTATGTGAGACACTAAAAAATACCTAGTAATACATGTGTTATAGAATAGTTAATAGTAAATAGTTATAACAACATTTTTTTTTTTTTTGCAGTGATTGTGTAACGTTATTAGGTTCAGTTTCTTGTGTGCATACTAATACAAAATGCTGGAACACTGACAGTTAGATTGTTTAGCTCTCGGGCGACTGAATAGCGTTAATATCATTACCGATCTTAAACATTCATTTTTTTCAGAGATGAATGGGCAATCTGACAGTGACGTGGATTATAAAAGGAAATATAAAAACCTGAAGCGAAAGTTGAAATTTCTGGTCTATGTGAGTAAAAGCATCCTTCCACTGTTTGACTGCATGCCTCCCGTCGCAAGTTTCATACTCAGTTTTATTTTAATTGCACAGGAACAAGAATGTTTTCAGGAAGAGTTAAGGAAAGCACAGAGAAAACTACTAAAGGTGTCCAGAGACAAAAGGTGCGCTTCCCTGGAATAAGAGCTTTTAAAAACTGTATTGAGATTGTTAAACTGTAGCGTTATTCTGGATTTGCGATGGTTACTTTAAGATGCCTTGTCTTTTTGTGTTTTAGTTTTCTATTGGACAGACTATTGCAGTATGAGAGGGTAGACGATGATTCTTCAGGTAAGAAAGAAAAGCTATTTACCCCCTATTTCGGGTGCGGTAAAATTGGTTTTAGATTGGATATTCGGCAGACATTCATAAATCGGTTTATAAACATTCAGATTTGCCAAATGGCAAACTGGTTTCTCTGCGTTTCTCACCCTAATAATGTCATTAATTCATGTCATTATTAACACAATTTACACCACTTCTAACTTTAAGCTTTGTGAAGTGGATATTCCAGTCTTCCATTCTTTATAACGCTATAACGAAACTGCTGAAAGCTTTCTAACGTGCCTATAGCAGTGTAGTACCTTTCACAGCAGTTAATTTTTCTAAATAAAAGTTGTCTTGGTTATTACACTGTAATTCATCCAGGTTTTTTGTAGATACCATCAAATGACTTAAACCATCTTTTTTCTCTTGGAGAGCACATCATATCTTAACTCTTCTTTTATTTAACTATCACTCCATTTGTCAATTTAAGGCAACATGCAACTTTTCTTTTGTAATAACATGCAAACTAAAAACATTAGAGACAAACTTTAAACTCAGTGAAGAACTTGTAGATGTATAGTCCTTTTCACAGCAGTTCATTTTCAAATACAAGTCCACCTTAATTGTGTAGTTTGGATCACTTTGCAATCTTTTGATTGCAATAACGCGCTAACAATAAAGATAAGAAACACACCAGTATCTTTATTAAGCACCTACCTTTAAGCAGTACCTTTCACAGCAGTTTATTTTTCAAAATTATAAGTCTTCTTGGTTATTACACATAGTGGGCCTATATGAATAAGGCAATAATTCAGCTATAGAGGGAAGTACAGACAAAAACAATCAAGCCATTCAGTCTCTCTTGAAGAACTCTTCATGTCTCATTTGTTTTTTGGTTTCCCTATTACATCATTTGTTAGTTTGGACACTTTGCAATCTTTCAATTGTAATAACAAACTAACGATAAATGGTGGATACGCCACAAACCATAGACTATCAAGCACCTATAAGCAGTACCTTTCACAGCAGTTTATTTTTCAAAATAAAAGTATTTTTATTTATTACACATAGTGGGCCTATATGAATAGGGCAATAATTCAGCTTTAGCGGCAGGTGCAGTGAAATAAGTCACACCATTTAGTCCCTCTGGAAGGGCTGTTCATGTCACATTCTTTTATTGGATCTGTTACATATTTGTGTATTTTGGGTCACTTTGCAATCTTTCAATTGTAATAACGTGCTAATGATAAATGGTACAGATGTGCTGCTAACTTTATCAAGCACCTATAGCCATGCAGAACCTTTCACAGCATTTCATTTTTCAACATAAAAGTTTTTTGGTTATTACATAGGATGGGTTGATATGAAGGCAATAATTCAGCTATGTTCTAATTATCATATTGACAATAAACAGTAGTGTTATAAATGGAAGGGTAAGTTTAGATATTGCACTGCCTTCAGTAATCCTTTGGTGAATAGGTGAATTAAGGAAGAGGCAGAGGAACTGGAGCTCCTGGGAAGTTGTGAAGTTAACCGTGTTCATATAGACCCACCATATGTAATAACAAAGAAGTCTTTTATTTTGAAAAACGAAATGCTGTGAAAGGTTCTGCATGGCTATAGGTGCTTGATAAAGTTAGCTATTTATCTATTAACTATTTATCGTTAGTGTGTTATTACAATTGAAAGATTGCAAAGTGACCCGAAATACACAACTATGTAATAGATAAATCAATAAAAGAATGTGACATGAAGAGCCCTTCCAGAGAGACTGAATGACGAGACTTATTTCACTGCACCTGCCTCCAAAGCGGAATTATTGCCTTGTTTATATAGACCCACCTTATGTAATAACCAAGAAGAAAATGAATGGCTGTGAAAGGTACAGCTTGATTATAGGTGCTTGAAAAAGTTTGCATCATATTTGCATTATTTTCCATTGGTTCGTAATTACAACTGAAAGACTGCAAAGTGCCCAAACTAAAGAAGGATGTAAAAGAAACTAAAAATACAAATGTGACATAAAGAGCTCTTTCAGACAGACTAACTGGCATGACTTATTTCATTGCACCTGCCTCTAAAGCTGAATTATTGCCTTGTTCATATAGACCCACCATATGTAATAAATAAAAATACTTTTATTTTGAAAAATAAACTGCTGTGAAAGGTACTGCTTTACTATAGGTGCTTGATAAAGTTTGTGGCGTCTCTGCACCATTTATCGTTAGTTTGTTATTACAATTGAAAGATTGCTAAGTGTCCAAACTAACGAATGATGTAATAGGGAAACCAAAAAACAAATGAGACATGAAGAGTTCTTCAAGAGAGACTGAATGGCTTGATTGTTTTTGTCTGTACTTCCCTCTATAGCTGAATTATTGCCTTATTCATATAGGCCCCTATGTGTAATAACCAAGAAGACTTTTATTTTGAAAATGAACTGCTGTGAAAGGTACTGCTTCACTATAGATGCTTAATAAAGATAGTGGTGTGTCTCTAATCTTTTTCGCGTTATTGCAATCTAAAGATTGCATAGTGATCCAAACTACACAAGTAAGGTGGACTTGTATTTGAAAATGAACTGCTGTGAAAAGTAGTATACATCTATAAGTTCTTCACTGAGTTTAAAGTTTGTCTCTAATGTTTTTAGTTTGCATGTTATTACAAAAGAAAAGTTGCATGTTGCCTTAAATTGACAAATGGAGTGATAGTTAAATAAAAGAAGAGGTAAGATATGATGTGCTCTCCAAGAGAAAAAAGATGGTTTAAGTCATTTGATGGTATCTACAAAAAACCTGAATGAATTACAGTGTAATAACCAAGACAACTTTTATTTAGAAAAATTAACTGCGGTGAAAGGTACTACACTGCTATAGGCATGTTAGAAAGCTTTCAGCAGGTCTGTAAAGTTTTTCGTTATAGCGTTATTAAGAATGGAAGACTGGAATCCTCTTCACAAAGCTGAAAGTTAGAAGTGGTGTGAATGATTTTAATAATGACATGAATTCATGACCATAAGAAACACGAAGAACCCGGACTGCCATGTAGGCCTATTTTCCAAATGTTAATGTTTGTAAATCGACTTGTGAATGTCTGCCGAATATCCAATCTAAAACCAACTTTACCGCACCCCTATTTCGCAGAACTAGAAAATGTCTCCCTATTCATTTTATTTATTGTTATATGTTTGATAGCAATGTAAAAAACGGGGGGCAAAATTTAAGAGTTGACTTAACAAAATAGCTATAAAACATGTTGGACAAGAGTTATCTATGAGAGGCATCTGATGGACGCAAGTTAAGCCCGCCTCCCAGAAGACATTTAGTAATGTACAATGGCCAGACTAAGCTCCCATGAGCTTTGTCGCACAAGCCAGGCTAGAGTCCAGTATCATTAAAGTGTAAATTACAGGTTG
The DNA here is from genome assembly GCA_017657215.1 of Limnothrissa miodon. Classification (NCBI taxonomy): domain Eukaryota; kingdom Metazoa; phylum Chordata; class Actinopteri; order Clupeiformes; family Clupeidae; genus Limnothrissa; species Limnothrissa miodon. Next base: position 136,263 of record JAGFZM010001253.1, read on the forward strand.
AAAAGTTAGTTTAAGAGTTAATGCAATGTGGTTATTAAACATAAATGTTAGAACTACCAAACCTAGTTTTGTATGGTCATTTTTGAATATAACAACAAAAAACTGTACTTTTAACCACTACCCCTCAATTCCACAAAGTGGAGTGTTACGTCACAAGAGGAACTCACCGCAAGAACTGTTTTGTGTTAATTAGTTTTGAGAGGTACTGTACTTAGTTTTAGCTCCAAAATACGTTTATCTCACGGCACAGCCCACACAATCACCTGTCAAACATAACGTGAGGGCAATATCAGTACATTTCTTTTCTTTCTGATTATGGGCATTGCTAATTAAATCACAAGGAATATAGGCTACCACATAAGGAAACATTTAGCCTACTTGACATTTGATGCATCTTGACATGATGGCTTGGCTGTAACGCTACAATGTGCATCACTACGGCTCTGAATAAGACTACCGACACCATGTAAGTAATGTATTCAGTCATTGACCCTCATTGCTATTCTACGTTATGGCCAGATTTTGAGAATATTTAGGCTCTCTTATATTAGCACTCCAGCTAACGTTAGCTACTCACCAGGACAGCTGACCAACACGCCATTCATTCTCCTCACACCAAGCTTAAATAACTCTTTCAGGGCCATGATTCCTGACAATTTCCTCTCACACTTGACAGGCTTAACACTGTAGGGCTACGGTCAGTAAAGGATTCGTTGGGTTTCCACCCCTGTCTCCCAGCCGTTCTCGTTGCATTGGCCTCACTTATGTTATGGGCGCCTATGGAAGAGTATTGCTTAACCCACAAATCTATAATATTAGGATTTCTGTTTTGATATTAGGAGAGGTGAAAGTAAGCATGTCTATAAATGTTCATGAGAAATTTGGTTTTGATTGATCACTGTTTTGGTACATTGAGCTACGTTAAGCTTTGTCTGTAGGCTACAATGGGCGCCTATGCAGAGGAAATAGCGTAGGTTAGGTATCATCCATAGTTTTGGGAATTCGGTTTTGATATTTAGAGAGCTGAAAGTAGGCCTAAAAAGAGACGTCTATGAGAAATTTAGTGATGATTGATCGCTGTTGTGGGACATTAAGCTACGTTTTGCGTTTACACCTTAAGCATTTTACGTTGTGCCGATTCTTATGAGTTCCTGTTGTGACATAACACGGAAATAACAACGAACTCGCTGCCTTTTTTCAAACCTCAATAAATGGTATTTTAACGCATTTCAAGACGAAAATCTTCAAATATATACACATTGAACGCTTCATGCACACATTAATTGATGGTGATGGTTAACCTGAAATTTAACCTTTAATTCCATAGCCCCAGTAGGAGTGGGTAATTAAGCTTGAGAGAGCCCTGTGAGTAGGACCTAATAAAGAGCTGTGTGTGTGTGTGTGTGTCTTTCCTCCAGACTCAGATGCCACCGCGTCGTCTGAGAACAGTGAAGGAGAGGGCCTCCGCGAGAGAGAGCGGGAGGGAGTCAAGAAGTAAGAATGAGTGCAGGAGACAGAATCACACAGCTGGGCACCTTTGAGAGCCTAAGACCGATGCCACTGGCATTTAGTGAAGCCTCTTTAAGCTGTCCTGGTTCAAAGACTCTTCATCACTCCCTCTTTCCTTTCATCTACTAGGAGGAGAAGTAGTCCTGGCGTTCCCACTCTTCCATCGTCGTCATCCTCCCACCACTCTCTGCCTTCGCGGTCTGGCGCCAACACGCTCCCATCCTCCACTTCCTCACAGTACCTCACCACAGTGAGTGCAAAGCAGTTCTCTTTCTGCTTTTCTATCCTCTCTCTCTCTTTCTCTTTTTCCCTCTTTCAGTTAAGCCGTAGATCTTGTTAATATTTCATTTTCCATATACATTTTATCGTTTTGCATTTTATTCATACATGATTTGTTTTCTCTCTTTCAATGTTTGTGTCCGTCACATGTGTGGCCAAATGGGATTTCTAAAAATCCCATTGTGTGAAACACTCTCTGCCTGCTTGTCTGTCTGTCTGTGTGTGTGTACGTACGTATGTGTGTGGCTGCATGTATGGGTATTGTGTTTGGTGTTTGTTTGCATTCATATCATAATATTGTGCATGGTACTGTTTGTGCGTGCATGTGTGTGCGTGCGTGCGTGCGTGTGTGTGTGTGTGTGTGTGTGTGTGGTGGGTAGCTCCCCTTCCCGCCAGAGTATTTGGCTCCCCCTGCTGAGCGAATGAAGAAAGAGAGAAAAACAAAGACGCCCAAACACAAGAAAGACCCTGCAGGGAAGGTGAGAGCAAGAGAGAGATGAAGTGATGGAGAGACGGAGAGATAGAGAGTGAGTGAAAGATGTGCGATAAGGGTGGTGGAAAAAAGAGGTGATTTATAATACATGGCCTTTGGTCAGGGCTGTGCAACAGCACTGCTGTCTAGTGGTGGATATTTCATAAAGCACTGGACTGCAGCAGAGAGACTTGCCTTATGAAATATACATGATCATCATTTACAAGCAGTAACATAACACACGTTTTAATACTTTTTTATGTTTTTTTTTTTTTAATTTATTTTCAACACGCACACGCTCTGTTCAGGTGGTTCCGCCATTGGCTTCCAATTACCCATCGGGCCCATCGGCTGGCCAGACGTCCGGCGCAGCGTTCAGCTGGGTCCCGCGGCAGATGCTGAGCGGGGACACGGCGGAGGAGGAGGGGGACAGTGACGGAGAGAGCGAGCGAGGAGAGGAGGAGAGAGGGGAGGGGGAGGAGGCCGAGCTGGTCATCGACATTCCCAATGAATGAGGGTGAGAGATAGCAACCACTTACTGCATCCTCACTGTTCACTCACTGCACATTTACTGCACCCTCAGTGGTATAAATGTTTTTTTTTTGGTGTGTGTTTTAGGTCAGTAACTATTACGTTTAGTATTTGAAAAAAAAATTATAGAGGGTTTTTTTGTACTACTTTCATCATTCATTCAGAATGGTTTTGTAACTGTTTCCCTTGGACCTGACGTTTGGTGGGATTTGAGCTGAAATTCTGACCCAAACCCTCCTGCTCCCAGAACTGGAGTAACTCCATGCAACTTTTAGGCCTTCTTGTATTGTGCATGTGTTTTCACACAAACTTGCTGTTGGAACTTGTCTCCGTTGTCCCTAAGCCGCATTGTCACTAATTCTAAGGTAATTTATGCCTTGGCCTTTATGCCAATGGAGAGTATGAAACTGTAGTTGGGCTTGTCTGGCAATGGGCACACTTGTCTGGCAATGGCTTTAGGCTTACAGACACCACTCCAAACATCAAATATGGGAGTGGCAGTCTCATGCTGTGGGGCTGCATTGTTGAGGAGGGATTGGGGCACTCCACAGCTCAGGTGCATCATGGGAAAAACTATGATTTGGATACATTAAAGAGACATCTCAATATGTACATGCATACATTTCCTTGTATATGCAAGTACACTTGGCCAATAAAACCTGGTTCTGATTCAAGACCTCAATCTGGAAGCTGAAGTTTGGGCTTTAATAAGTTTTAAATTGATAATGAAAGCACACCACCAAATGAGTTGAAAGGGTGCACAAGGTACTGGATGGCTGTCATAGCTCTCCACTCATATCTGGCCTGCTTTGGAAAGGTGTGTGCTTATCAGTGGGCCTGATCCTCTGATCCAGTTACACCAGTTCTGTCAGGAGAAATGGGACAGAATTTCAGCACTATTGTGAAAAGCTTCTAGAAGGGAACCCTACAAACCCAGCCCAATGGAACCATTTCATTTGGCAATACCGCCAAATACTGAAGTGTAAATGTTTTTTCGACAAAAAAAATGGCTCTGTAAAATGTGTTTTCTTTTTATTCTGATGTCTGTGAAGTCTTACTTGTATTCTGATATTTAACAAATACAAGAAATGTGATGATATTTACTGGGAAAGTAAAGGGAAAAAAGTTTTTGTGTCTCTGAAACATATGTAAATAATTAGTTTCAGCTGCATGTACTATTTTACACTTTATTCTTTAATCTGACTTAGATCTGTAGAGATTAGACAGTTTAGCAGATGTTTGATGTAACTATTCAGACACTTTTTTTACCAGCTCCTGTTGTGTTCTAACTTGACTGGAGTTTCACCCCAGAACTCCCCAAAACACTATCTTGGGAACATATTTGTAACTGTCTCAACTTGACT
>JAGFZM010001253.1:141657-151875 GCA_017657215.1 Limnothrissa miodon
AGAGAGAGAGAAGGAGAGTGAGTGAAAAGAAAGAGGGAGATAAATAGTCATGCCTGCTGCTGCTGGAGTCGGTGTTACTGCGTCACTGCTGACAGCTCTGCTGCCGCCGCTGCTGCTGCTGGGTGTGAGCGGTGGAGCGTGGAGCCAGGCGGAGACGCCCCCAGACTTCTCCCGCTGCCGCAACAGCTTCTACCGGGGGACGCCACCCCAGGGACCGCCGGACGCGTCTGACCAGGAGCTCGTCCAGCGCTGCCACAGCCTGCCGGGTGGAAAACGCTTCGCCTCTCTCTATAACTCCACCTGTGGGGTCAGCGTCTACACCGCCTACTGCCTGAGTCAGCGGGACGAGTCAGGAGAACATCAGACTGACGGGCAGGTACTGTGACATCGTACAGGATTATTCTTATTCTTACATTTACTTACATTAATGCACTTAATTTAGGAGACAGTTTAGCACATTGGTGCTATTGCTATGAAGCGCTACGAGACATGATTTTTGTTTAATGCGCTGTACAAACAAAACGGAATTGAAAATTGCAATTTATCCAAAGCCACGCAGGAAGATAAACAATCAAGCTGCATAGAAAAAAAAAACCTTAAAGAGAATGGCGCAAGAGGATAAGGGTGCATCAGTGATGGCAAGTGCAGTGCAGTGAAAAGTCATCAAAGTGCCAGGACAGAAGGTGCTCTGTACTGTACTAGAAGTCTGTGTACTGTACGAGTAAATGAAGCATCAGTGTAAAAGCACCCAGTTCTGCATTTTATGGGAGTTAGGGAAACTATGATTTCACATGAGATCATGTGACGTACATAGGATATCATTGCATGTATTATATCCATGCATAATCATGTTACTGTGTTTCTTTGAATGTCTGAAGTTTAGATTTGAATGTTTGAATGTTTTAAGTCCAGAAATGGTTGTCAGGGATATTTGGTGCTGTAAAAACGTAATAATTACCACTAAAACAAAACACATGATTATAAATATAGTGTCTAAACAAACCACTCTAACACTGCCCTCTAATGGAAGTTTGCTATGCTGTCAGAGAGCAATACTTTATGTTGACAGCAAGGCTCAGAGTTCAGCTGTGTGCTTATAATAACATCTCCTCCCTTGGTTAGATGATGTGGATAAGGCACCTTAATGACTGGCAGCGTAACTTAAAGGTTGTTTGTTCGATCCCCAACCAGTTGCCCACAGATGAATTTATCACCAACTAAATGTTTTTTTTATTTTTTTTACTGTTTTTACTGTAATTTACTGTATTTGTATGTCTTGCACTTGCTGCTCTTGCACTTCAGATTAGACGCTAAACCACATTGTGTTACCTTGTTATTATGTATGTAGAATGACAATAAAGTCAAACTGATCATATATTATTGAATCTAATCTAAGAATGCCCTTGAGCAAGGCATGTAACCCCTCACTGCTTCCCAGGCACCGGCCCACTGCTCTGGGTTAGTGTGTGTCTCACTGCACTGTGTGCCGAGTGTATTTAAATAATTCATGATCATTCGGTTTGAAAGCAGAGGACAAATTTGGCTCAAGGGATGATAAGAGTAAAAATATTATTGCTCTATTGCTTCCATATACGGATCCTATGCTGTATGTACAATGATGTGTGTCTTCCCTTGAGGAGATGCTGGTGTTGATGAGGCAAAGCTCAGTGACCAGCGGCTCCCAGACCTTCTCAAATGGCTGCAGTTTCAGAGCTTCTCATGTTACATAAGGCAGGGGGATGGTGGCACTGACACACACACACACACACACACACTCACTCGCTCCCCTCCTCCTCTGCTCTTTCCTCTCAGGTGGAAGATGATGTGGAGAGACCACCTGACTCCAGGGTGCTGGTCCCTGCCCTGCTGTCTGGGGGCGTGACCACGAGCGAGGGGCGTGGCACTGATGCTGCTAACCCCTCCCTCTCTGCATGGGATGCGCTCGTCTCCGGGCTGGTGAGGGAGGCCGGCGTGCCGCAGTGTGCAGGAGCCGCCACCGGGGGAGCCGATGTGTTTGTACTGAGCGGAGCAGCCGGCCTGAGCCAGGGGGAGGATGGAGGCTGCCAGGCGGAGACGCTGTGGTCAGCAGTGTGCTGCGCCTCCTCGGCGGAGGAGGAGGAACAGGGAGGAGGTGGAGAGGGGAGAGCAGGCTTCAGCGTGGGGGTGGTGAAGGGGAGAGGGGAGGAGGAGAGGGTGGTGAGCATGCAGGAGCTGGGGGAGGTGCTTGGGGGGAGTGCGCTCTTCACAGGCTTCTGTGGGGAGGTGGAAAGCAGTGGCGATGTTGTGGAAATCTTTCTGGAGAAACTGGAGGCCCTTAAGAAGGACGCAGCGTCGACTGACCCAGAATCAGAGGCGGGGATTTCAGCCGATGCAGAGGAAGTGATGTCGTCAGCTCAGAGAGAGGCTCCCTCCGATGACGCAGCCCAACCTCAGGAGGCTCTGGAGGGGGAGAACGACACTCAGAGCTCAGGGTCCTTGGCTGGGGCGGCACTGATGTACCTCCTCTCCTCCTCCGTATCCCTCCTCTCCACCCCCTTCCGCCCTGTCGTCTCTACCCTCAGCGCCCTCCCTGGTCAGGTGACCTACGTCCTGGAGGAGGATATCGCTGTCCTGTCCAGCATTCCGTCCGGAACCTTGGCGCTGGTCCAGAACATGGTGTGCGACCTGTGGGGCGGAGCGTGTTCAGCCGTCGGCATGGTGACGGGGACGTGCGAGTTGTGCTTGTCGACGATCTACTCCTGCTCGGCGCCACTGGTGGGGAGTCTCTATGGCGCCTGCTACAACGGGGTGGCGGGTGTGGGATTGCTGACTGCCGACGGTGTGGGCATTTTCGCCGGCGTCCTGGACAACACATGGTCCCTGTCCTGGTTCTTGGGAGAGACGGCGTGGGACTATGGAGGGGGGTACGTGGGCTCGGTGACATCTGAGCTGGGCCACCAGGCCAAGACAGTGGGCATGGGGGTGGGCAAGCTGCTGTGGAGGATGACCAGAGGACTGGGTAACGTGGCAGGGGTGGCGGGCAGTGTGGCAGGAGGCACCGTAGGCTTGGTGATGGAGAACGTAAAAGAGGCCTTAGGAGAAGAGTGAGTCTGTGTGTGTGTGTGTGTGTCTATCCGTCTGCCTGTGCATCCATATGTCTTTGTGTGTGGCTGACTGTCCATGCAGTGTGTATGTCTGTCTTTCTGTCCATGTCTGTGTGTGTGTGTCTGTCGGATCGTCCATTTGTCCTAGCGTGGTTGTCAATGAAGTGTGCATGTCTGTCTGTCTGTCTGTCCGTCCAATCGTCCATCTGTCATTGTGTGTGGTTGCCCATGCAGTGTAGTATGACTGTCTATCTGTCCATCCATGTGTGTGTGTGTTGATGTGATGAGTGTGTTTTCTGAACGGGTCCTTTTAGAGGAAGACAAAGCCATGGTATGAGGGACATTGCAGTTTGGTGTTGCTTTGCTCTGCGCATGGAGCAGCTTAACTGAGGCCAAGAGAAAAAGAAGTGAAGATTACGTGATATGTGTGTAAATCCCTCCAAGCTGCTGCGTCTGCGTGTGCACTTTAGCTCATGCTCAGCCTCCAGCAACTCTCACTAGACTTACCACCACCCCATACTTTCAGCATAGCAGTACAGCACAGACTAACTGGTAGATAGCTATTTGGGGAATTTCCATTAATGATTAATGAATCAGGATCACAGACACCTGTTGTGTTCCTTTATGGTTAGTGTTGCTAGTGGCTGGCAGATGTTGGTTTCAGCAGTTTTGGGAGCTGATTTTGGGAGTGGAGTTACATGTTTAACTCTGAGGAAGTTAGGTGGGCCAAGGGTGGGAATAGTGAGGTATACTCCACAACAGGGAGTTGCATTGCACTGGGTCCTTTGTCCAAATGAATGTCATTTTCAGTGTGTACAGCTCCGTTGTTGCACTAAAATTCCAACCGCTTGCTTTATTTCCTGTATTGACGATTTTCTGTGTCTCACCCCAATTGAAGGGAGGTCTTTTTTGTTTGTTTTTTTTGCGCTTCCGTAAGGAACTGTTGCTTTGGGATGGAGCAAAACTGTGTTGTTGTCTACATATGACCAATATACTGTATGTACATACTCTATGTCCTCTATGTCTTCTGTGTTTGTCTTGTTAATCCCAGTTTACACCAGATTACTGTGCATGATCTCCAATAAACACCCCTGCAAACCTAGTCTAATAATCACTCTCGTTCATACTTCTAATAATCTCAGTTGGGTTTGGGATTAAAACAATACTTCATGCCGTGCCTTAATTAAGTGTAAATGTTTATTAAAATATACAAAAAGGACATAATATGCATATGTATAAACCACGATAAATATGCATTTGCAATTCAATTATACAGTAATTGTATATATTCATATAGAATTTCTGACACATATATAAGAAGTTACTTTGCATTAAAACTGGCAGTGGTGATTTTCATGGTCCGTCCCCTGGAGCCTCCATCATCAGACACAGGAGGCCCTGAGGGGAAGGAGAACAGTAAGTGGGGGAGAGGGGAGGGAAGGGGAAGGATGAGAAGAGGAAAGAGGAAGGAAAGTGGACGAGAGGGAAGAAATACAGGTGTGGGGAAGAGAAGAGGGGTACGAGACAGAGGTGGGGGAGAGAGCAGCCTTTCGAGAGAAGCTAAGGAGCAGCACCATTTACTGAAACCCACTTTGGAACCCACGCAACACTTCCAATGACTCTAGAACACCTCCTGCATACGCAGCACATACCACATACCACCTCCTGCAGCACAGACTACAGACCACATCCCGCATCTGCACCACAGACCATCTCAGGCTTGTGAAGTGAAGGTTTGCAATCACATTAATATGACCTGATCATCCATTGAGATATCTTCTCATTTTGCTGTAGCCACAGATTCAGTTTGTGGTATAATTCAGTCTAGTACCCTGTGTACTACACTGTGCAGTTGAGGTCGGCTTCATGAGAAGTGCTCCTTGAAAGCTCTGAGCTCCTTATCTAACCTCAGAGAAGACAAAGACGTCCAGGACAACCTCCGAGGACAAAGATATCCAGGACAAGCTCAGAGGGACACGGCATCAGTCCTGTTGTCCTCTCGTCCCTCTGCACACACAGTTGGACATTGCTGCTCGCCTGGGTTGGACCGGACCGACAGAAGGTTCTGGAACTGATCCTGATGGCTGTATTGCTTAAGGGCCATCAGCCATCAGCTCTGCTGTGAGTCCTGCTATCCACAGTCTGGTACAGCTGGAGGCAAAGTCTCGTCACCTCAGCCAGTGTGAGCCAGGTAGACCTGGTAGGCCAAAGGAAAAACCACATCCCCTTGGTTAGCTATTGTGTCCTTCAGCCAGGCAAGATCTACATTGGCTTGTCCTCAGCTGATTGGTGGTTCTGTGTATGTGTGTGTGTGTGTGTGTGTGTGTAAAAGAAAGGGAGAAAGTGTGTGTGTGAGAGAGAGAGGAGGGATGTGGAAGTGTATGGAAATGTGTGTGTGTAAAAAGAGAGAAAGAGAAGAGATGTGAAATTGTATAAATGTGTGTGTATGCGTGTGTGTATGTGTGTGTGCGCGGTCATGTCTGCTGGTAGTGGTGATAGTGATGGTGGTGATGGTGTTCGTGGTGATGGTGGTGCTCATGCCTCTGCACCACTGGCACCACAAACCCAGGGCTGCCGGGCAGGACAGGCACCTGCTGCTCTCTCTGCTGCTGCTGCTGCTGCTCCCTCTGCTCCAGGCCGGGTGGGGTTTGGGGTGGAGGCTGCTGCTGCTGCTGTTGTTGCTGGGCACCACCCTTGGTTGGAGAGAAGGCATCTCGGGCCTTGGCTCGCTGCCGCTTGCTGTAGCTGTGTTGGAGCGGGTGGGGGTGGGGGTGGGGGTGTTGGTGTGGGTGGGGGTGAGGGTGGTGCGGAGGTTGGCTCTGCTGGGTGAGGTGGTACACGTCCTGGCCCCCATGAGCTCCCGTCGAGGTGCTGTGGTGGAGGGGCGCGTGGTGGCCATGGCAACGACCCGACGACCTCCCCCCGGCCAGGTTGGCGCCCCCCACCAGAGCAGCGATGGCTCCTTTGCCCGCGCCCTTGGGCGACTTGAGGAACTGGGACGCTCGGCCGTTGCAGTACTCCCCGATGACCTGCGAGCGGCGCTGGTGAGCAGCATGGGCCTCGGGCTCCTGGGAGCGGGAGCGGCTCTGGGGGTGGGGGCCTCGGGACGGGGGCTGCTCCTGGGGAACTGACGACAACACGCGGCAGTAAGCCTCAGCTCAACAGCTAGCATACAATAATGTGTACTGACTTCCCTAGACCACACTGTGGACTGAAACCTTTTATTTGGTCTTGTGTTACCTTGTACATGAAAGTACAATAATAAGGTTTATTACTGACAACATCTGTGCAAGTAAGTAAATGAAAACAGAGACAGTTGAGTAGTTACTTCAACAGACATCCAAAAAGGAAATTCAACAGTTTCAGATTGAGCATCTCTACTACTGTAGTTTCTGTTGTCTCTATTTACTGTATGTGTAAACAGCGCCCCCTAATGGAACATCTCTACTAGTTTCCACTGCGTCAATTTACCGTATGAGTGAACAGTGCCCTCCTACAGTTTCAGATTGAACATCTCTCTAGTAGTTTCAACTGTCTCCATTTACTGTACGTGTCAACAGCGCTCCCTAAAGTTTGAGACTGAACATGTCTACTAGTTCCCAGTGTTGCTATTTACTGTATGTATAAACTGCACCCCCTATAGTTTCAGATTGAACATCTCTACTAGTTTGCACTGTCTCCATTTACTGTATGTGTAAACAGCGCACCCTAAGGTCTCAGATTGACCATCTCTACTAGTTCCCAGCGCCGCGGCCTACCTTCAAACCTGGAAGTGTAGTTCTCAATCCCGGCCAGGTCCAGGTAGTGATTTCTCCTCTCAGTGTTTTCATCCACACAGTAGTGCTGGCCCTCTGGGCTCTCACTGGTCTGGCCCCTGGAGCAGCACAACACATGTGGAATGTGTGTGTGAAGGTAATGAAATAATATCATATCATAATTATTAACAGTTAGAGATGGCAGCCGGGGCCAGAGAGTGGGTATAAAAGTGAGCGACAAAACACTAGTGTGTTTGTGTGTGTGTGTGTGAGCGTGCCAACCTGACGTGTGTGGTGTGCTTGCGGTTCTCTTCTGTGTGACAGCGGCTCAGCTCTCGCTCTGGAGGGGGAGTAAACAAGAGAGGCTTGATCCCACTGCTCAGTGCAAACACTACACACCACAACACTACACTACACCACACTACACTACACACCACAACACTACACTACACCACACTACACACCACACCACAACACTACACTACACACCACAACACAACACTACACTACACTACACACCACAACACAACACTACACTACACCACACTACACACCACAACACAACACTACACTACACACCACAACACTACACTACACATCACTACACAACACTACACACCACACTACACTACACATCACAACACCACACTACACCACACTACACACCACAACACTACACTACACTACACTACACACCACAACACTACACTACACTACATGCACCAACACTACACTACACATCACTACACAACACTACACACCACAACACTACACTACACACCACAACACTACACCACACTACACTACACACCACACTACACTACACTACATGCACCAACACTACACTACACATCACTACACAACACTACACACAACACTACACCACACACCACTACACACCACAACACTACACTACACTACACACCACAACACTACACCACACAACACTACACACCACAACACTACACTACACACCACAACACTACACCACACTACACTACACCACACGCACCAACACTACACTACACATCACAACACTACACCATACTGCACTACACTACATGCACCAACACTACACTACACCACACTAGACCAGATATATATCACCTCGCCCTTAAATATTATATTTATGATGCTCTTATCTATACACCCCCTCCCTTGTACCTTAAACATTGTGTATTGTTTATCTATCTTGTACCTGACACTTGGCACTATTCTTGCACCTTTGTGGCCTTGCTAGCAAATTTTATTGTCCAAGCAACTGTGCAATTAAAAGCTAAGAGTTAAGAGTTAGCACCAGTTAGCAGTAGTACAATGACACAGTGACCAGAGCTGGGTTTAAAAGTGCTCCTCTCCCACTGTTGCCTTTCTCCAAATCATTCATAACCTTCATATAGCGCCCCCCCCCATAACAACACACTTTATTTTAAATCCTTTTCTACATCCCTTTATGCACAATAGATTAAGAACACACAGAATTTCACTGCATTTTTTAAAACCCGTAAATTTGTTTTCACTGACTAAAGCAGAGCTGGGTTTGACTACAGCAGTGCTGGGTTTATAGGTGCTTCTCCATCACCTGCTGCCGAGCTGATGGTGTCTCTCCGTCGAGGGGCAGGCTCTGGGGTCACCGTCAGCTTGACCCGCAGCGTCTTGCTCTTGCTGTGGCCCGAGTGGTTGACGGAGGCGTCCACCACGTCATAGATGGTGTGCATCAGGCTGGACATGTCCTGTACAGAACAGCGCAGCACACAGGGATGAGACACACACGGATGAGGGACAGGGACACTCGGAGACTGTTGTTTTCTTACTAAACAGACATTGTGGTACATTGTGTGTGTGGGCAGGAGTGTAGTTTATGGGGTTATGGGGGGCGGGAGCGGTCGGGATATGTCTCTACCACTTTTATGAAATCTTAAAATTGTCTCAACCACCTTTTTTTTTTTTTTTTTTTACACTTTCATGTTTATATTAAATAGCTGAGATGGATTTTTTTCTCAATTCTTATTAAAACTACAAATAAAAACTCCAAATTATCTTTATAAAATATTACTGACATACACCATCTCACCCTAATATGTATTATTGTGCAAATATGATTTTATTTGGTCTAAAATTGTGTGTGTGTGTGTGCGTGTGTGTGTGTGTGACTGTATAACGTGTTATATTAGAGTTCAGTTCAGATTCAGTGTCTGCACCTCCTTGGTAACTTTCCCGCTGTTGTCAAAGTCGTAAAGGGTGAAGACCCACTCCTGCCGGTTGTCATCCTCCACCGACACATCACACTCCAGGTCCTGTTGGCATGACAACCAGGCACAGTAAGTTCAGCAACCCTCACTTCCTCATGCACACTGAATCAGAACCAGTTTTCACTGGCCAAGTACACTTCTATATACAAGGAATTTGACTCAGGTAGGTGTTTAGCTCTCTATACAAGCTACAAGACATCCATCAGCATACATACAGTACAACAATTACTATGGACACAGATGGCCACTAGGTGTCACTGTGTCAGTGCGCTTTTTCACACACTGCCCCAAAGCAGCCTGCCGCTTCAGAACCCCCCAACCCCCTGGAGCCGACAAACAGCTTGCGTTTCAACACAGCCCTTAAAGCCCTGCATTAGCTGCCATCTAAGAGGGGTGGGGGACTCTCAGAGAGTGTGAGGCAGAGAGAGAGAGAGAGAGAGAGAGACAGAGAGAGAGAGGGAGAGAGGGAGAAGGAGAGGGAGAAAGAGAAACAGGCTGAGGGAATTACCATGCCATTATACAGCTGCCTTTCTTCCTTTTCCAAGAAAAGGATTTGAACTCCATTTGTGAGACAGACAGAGGGAGAGAGAGAGGTAGAGAGAGAAAAACGGGAGAAAGAGAGGGGGGGAGAAAGGAAGGGAGGAAGGACAGACTTTTACCAAGCATCCAAGGAGAGAAAGACAGAGGAAGAGAGAGAGACCGAGAGAGGGAGAGACAGAGGGAGGAAAAGGGAGAGAGAGAGGGAAAGAAGGAGAACACAAGAGAGAGAGAGGGAGGAAGAGAGAGAGAGAGAGAGAGGCCAGACGTTTACAGTGTATTTTACAAGCAGGGCAAGCAGGTCCATTTTCTGTGTTCCATGCCTCCCTCTGCCTCACTGAGGTCACCTGGGCATGTTTCTGCAGCCTCACATGTGAAACGTGATCCTGCCAGTGAATCTAATGCCCTCTGCATGGGCGTATATGGACATGCAGCATGGGTTGGTATGTGTGTGTGTGTGTGTGTGCGTGCGCTTGGTTCTTCATGTGCAGCCTTATGTGGCCGGCTCTGAGACTGACCCAAAGCAGCAGTGTCTGCAGCACACTGGTGTGTGTGTGTGTGTGTGTGGAGGAAGCCTTACATCCAGACTAATGC